>JAAGNO010002584.1:12929-28167 GCA_033439905.1 Ceryle rudis
AGTCTATTTTATTATTATTATTCCCATTCAAGCTGTTCTAGTTTCCTTTTCTAATCGCTAAGTCTCTCTCCCTTATTCCTTTTCTCTTTCCCTTTGGGGAGGGAGGGGGGGTTAACAGAAAGTGTCTGTCATAGGTCTAAGGGGCCACCCTGACCCTAAACTGTGACACACACATATATATACATATATATATATGAATTAGAACAGAACATGCATTAATAATCTAAGATCACTTGTGATCTCCAGTGGGAGTTTTATTTAGTCCTTCCAGGGAAATTAATAAACTAGAGAAAGTGGCGATTTTGTGGTACAGGAAGCTATGTCTACATCTGAGGGAGTAAGGTTGTTTTGTGCGTCTTCCATTAAGTGTATGACTATACCACTTTCCTCTGATATTGATAAAGAAATTATTGAACTCCTTCCTAAACCCTTTTGAGATACTCTGGTGTAGCAAGTACCTGGTTTTGCAGTGTAAATTGCACAACTAAAGAGACTCTAAGCTTTGGAATTTGCTATTTTAAAACCATAAACTCGATTGCAGTGCCATGCTGTACTCTTGGCTTCTTGTAAAATGTAAGACTGTCAGTGGAATAAGCTTGTACCAGAGCTGTAGAGGTAACCATGGGTCCATATCTACTCTGAGCTGCGAATCTGCGCTTTTGTTGCGATGTTAATCTCCTAGTGTAGCCCCCATTTTCACTATATCTGAGAATCCTTCTGTGCTGATTATCTCTCCATGACTTGCTGGCTTGATGGACCATTTATCTTGTTCCTGGTTGAGAAAAGGGATGGAATTTTAAGTAATGGCAAAAAATACATCTTCCTTAAAAAAAAAAAAAAGTTAGGGAGAGATGAAGGTGCCTCACACCAGCTTGACTAAGTGGAGACAGGCGTGATCTCATAGGTTGTTCTTACGTGCACTCTTAAAAATAAAATTCTGCAATAGGCTTTATACACTGCATCTGAAGGTGTTAAATGCAGGGTACAAACTATCCAAAAGAAGGTGGGGAGTCTTCTGAAAAAGAATGTGTGTAAACAGGGAGGATCCAGAGAGCAGTTGGGCTGTGTAGCTCCATATCCCACAGCAGAGTCTGTGTATGCAGTCTCACCATTAGAAGCTGCCTTAGAAATCAGTGCCAGTTTAGCAGCTCTTACAGAGCTGATGGGTTAGGAGCAGGTGGACCTGGTGTTTGGATTAATTCAGAGCAGACTGGTGTCTTTCCACAAGACTGGGTCATAGCAGCCTTCTAAGGTTTTTGGTATCGTGAATTCTGTTGTAATTAAATAATGGTGAAAAGGTCTCGGATCTAGTTTTACCTCCGTGTAACAGACCTGAATTGATCTTTGTGTGAAATGTATGAGTACAGTGGCTTATAGGTGTAAGTTTTCCAGCTTCAATGTCTTGTGCAACCCATCAGAAGTCAGAATAATTTCAGAGGGGACATACGTTGAGACGTTATAAATAATATCAGCTCTCTGCACATGGAAGAGAAAGTAGATTAGCAAACTGTCAGGACTGCTTTAAGATCATTCTGATTAGTGAGAGGTTGGAAATATTTAGGAGGAAAGATGGCTTTTTCATTGGCTTTCACATAAGAAAGAAGGTAGAAAAAAATACCCTAAAGGAGTATTTTAAGATATAAATGATTAATAAATTGGAAATTATTATTAAAATCTTCATAACGTCTTTTATGTGTCAGGGCTATCAGTACGTCTGTTCAAGGCAACTGGGTTTTTTTTTTTTTGGTGGGTTTTTTAATTCAGGTCAGTTTACAAGGACAAAAATCACTATGTAATACTTATTATTTTAAAGTTCCTTCATTGTTCCTGAAAACACAAGGTCACAGCAGTGTGGCAACCAAAATGCTTTGGATTTTTTTTTTGTTGGTGTCCGTCCCACCACCCCCACTTTGTGACTTGAAGTGGTTGCCAAATCTGCTTTCAGATTCATGCATTTTTGGAGCAGCTCTTCCTGAGATCCGGGCAGTCTGTACTAAGAGTTGTGAACGCAGGTAGTAACAGAACAAGTATGCAGGTCACTGACCGCGGAGATACTATAAAGCAAATTCCGCTCTCTCTCGACTGTTCTAAACTGCTAAAAATACCCTGCTTACTGCCAGATTGAAGTCTAAATATTGCCTAGAAGTGAATAAATTAATCCTCATTGCTCACAGAAGTGAATTCAATGTAATCTTGTGTACCTAGCATTTAATTTCGTTATTGTGCGTGGTGAATGAAAATATCAGAATCAAAATACAAAACACTCTTTCAAGACCAAAGTTGGAACAGATGTGTCTGTATCAAAACAACATTTGACTAGGTCTCAGAAGAAAGGTTTGGGGAAACTCTTCCCCGTTGAAGGCAATGACAGTTACCGTTGATTGCAGACTTGCGCTCGACTCCGAATGCAGTAACCTGACATTCAGTAAGGCATTTAAAGACGCATAATGATAGAAAAAGGGATCTGATGAATCATAGCCCTATCTGTGAAAATTTGCCTAATGAAATTGTGTGAAAAGAACTTTATTCACAAAGCACACCTGTTCTGCTGGAAAGATGGCTATAAATATCTTTGTGCCACCTGCCCCAGCTATGAGACCTCCTATAAATCACGTAATTCCCTCTGACAACTGATGCCGCCTTGAGAGCACCTTTTCCTTCCTTTGTGCTCTTTCTGAAAATGTGTATTTGCATAAATAATTGGTGTGCCAATACATTTGCCACTACGTTTCTTTTCCTTCTCAAAAAAAACCCAAGAATTGAACAAAGTTTGGTGTGTTCATAATTTCATCTTCCCTGTTACAGTTGCATGTATGGCCCGACTCTACGGTAGGATGTGATCACTTGTGAATGCTGCCCATCCAAAGACACTATCACTTGTGCAGACAGTGCCTTAAAGGAGTTGTTTCAGATGGAAAGAAATTAACTGGCTGGAAAACCAACAGTTATCATGGCTTTGCTTATCTGATTTTCCCTAATTTTCTCTTCCTCCTCTATTTGCAAGAAATTGCCCTTTGTTCCTTAGGAAGTTGAATTGAAAACTAAACCCCTGACAAAACAATGCCATAGGTTTAGAACTTGCAGTCTTCTCCTTGTGCTTATGTCTGATGTGAGATTCAGCTGGGTAAGCCTGTACCCTGTGCATCAGTGAAGGGGCAGAACTATGGTCCTGCTTTACAAGCAGAATGTGAGTTAACAGTGTCGTGATGCTGAGTGAAGGGTAAGTAACTTATTAGTCTGTATAAACAGTACAGACTGCAAAAATGCATGAAGTGATCCTGTGTAAAAATACAATGATTTTCCTTCAAGAAGATTTATTGGTGCCCAGAGAAGAGCAAACCCAAAATGGAGATGGAAAGAACTGCAGTTGTATAACCTTTAGAAGAACAAAATCACGGGGAGACAGTATAACAGGTTGGAAGTGTAGGAAAGACTATTGCAAAGGTGTAGAAAATAATTTGTTTCTGTGTTTAAGGCTCCTCAGACCAGTTAAGCTGTGAACAGAAAAAAGGGTATCATTAAGGACATGAACGAGACCAGCAAATCCAACCTTCCGGTGATAACCATAGCGTAGTGCCTACAAGGGTTGGGGAGAGTAAGAACGGGCTGAACAAAACACGGGGTAGGGATGGCAAGAGACTAGCAGATGGCTCCCTTCACTTTTGATCTCAATGTCTAGAGCATTTTTAGAAGAATTGCCATCAGTACTTTATATGTGTAACCAATGTAAACAATACATTGTTGGCTCTATAAAACTTGAGCTGCATGAAGTAGTTCGTTGATGTACATGAGAAAAATACAGATTTGAATAACACAGTAAAAGTTTTCCTTAAAATACAGCTATGCCTCTATTTTCACTGAGTAATAATCTTTATTCTTCCTGTATTTAAAATATCCCTTAAAAACAAAAGAGTCAGTTTTAAAAATTGACTGCTAATATTTCATTCTACATCAGTGGGAAAAGTTTCCATTGTTGGGGGGCATGTGTTTGGTTTAGGATTTTTTTTTTTTTGGTGTGTGTGTTTGGTTTTTTGTTTTAAATTGCCATGGTGTGATTTTATTTTATATATTTGCCAATAAATTCGCTGACTGGATTGACAGAGATCCAATTGTATAAAATGGTTGCTTAGGGGAGAGTGTACAGCAACAGTCTATCTCTGCACGAAAGGAGAATCTCTTACATTTTTAGTATCAAGTCATTAGTTAAGCATAGTTCTATTTAACAGCTCTTCACGTGGAAGGAGTAAATGAGGCATTTAAATCAACAGTAACATTGATTGCTCTATGCTGCTGTTCTCACCATGGAGCTAGGAAGTCTTGGTTGGTCTTCAAACTGTATTTTAATTCTTCATAAACTGAATTCAAAAACTCCCTTTGAAAACTTGAAAGTGAAGGACCCACGAGATTCAGAATGACTAAAATCTTGCTCCAGGGAGGAATTTTTTTTTAATGAGGTAGGAAAAGACTGTCTACTGTCTCCTGGATAGCGTGCCCATTAATTCATTTGCAAGTTGCTGATCCATTTAGAAAATTTTTATAGGCTTAACTGGTATCCACAACTCATGCCAGTTTGCTCACCCAAGTTGACCTGTGTTCAGCAGGAAGTTAGGTCTGGAGGATGCTGCTGCTTTCCTGGGTGTTTGGCATAGATGGCAGCCAACCACCTGCATCCAGCATCACCAGGCATGAGCTTTTGTACCAAGGCTGAAGAAGGCGGAGTGTGATGAGTGGAGGATTTGCTCCGTACTAAAAGTCCAGTCTGCACACTGTGAATAGAAGATGCGATTCAATATTGGGTTTAACATTGTGAAAGGAAAATAAAATGCCCATCTCCCCCCTGCCCCTTTTCCTGTATTTCTGGGATAGAGTAAGGTAGCGCTACAAAGCAAATGGTGTTAATACTTCTCCTGTATCAGCAAAGATTTGGGCAGTGATGCTTTTCAGGAGCTCCTATTTTCACTTGAAAAATCCACAATATCTGTAGCTTCCCAGCCTCAAATATTTTTCTTGCGGCAACCCTTCCAAACGGATACCTTGACTTAAGAGGCTGTCACTTGTGTTCGCGTTTTGGAGTTAAACATGCTAATGTTTACAGTGTGCTTAGCTGAACTTGGAACCTGTACTCTCCCTTGGTTACACATCAAAGAGAATCTTTTTAAAAGATTTAGTCTGGCACAGTGGCATGAAGGCACTACTGCTGGAATATCTGCCCCGGAGGAGAGTTGGCATGACATTGAGCAGGCTAGCAGAGTTGACAACTCATCCCGTTTGACTGCTGAGTCTGAGGGTGCTGCTAAGAATCCTGAACTTACTCAGTTGTGGCGCTGCTGTTACATCTTCCAAACTTTAAAAATTTGATCAGCATATAAAGCATGTAATATAGAAAAGCACTGAAAATATACAGAGAGAAACGGAAAAGAATCTCAGAAGGTACAGACTGACCCTGTGCTTTTACGCTGCTTCTTTTATATGTAACGAAAACCAAGAGCCAGGAAAGGCTTGTATCTATTATTTTACCTGCTTTATAT
Organism: Ceryle rudis; assembly: GCA_033439905.1. Lineage (NCBI taxonomy): Eukaryota > Metazoa > Chordata > Aves > Coraciiformes > Cerylidae > Ceryle > Ceryle rudis. Next base: position 18,458 of record JAAGNO010002584.1, read on the forward strand.
CATACAATCACAAAATGGTCCTCAAATTTATAGAGGTGATATATCTGCTCTGAAGAATCATAAGATGACCGTCTTCTACAATCATGCTTGCCCATGGTTTCGTTTGGACTGGAGATGGTAATGTGTACCTGTGCATCAGTTTCCATCAGATATCAGATCTGTCTCCAGTTTGGTCTTGTTGTCTTTTTTTTAGGCCGTGCCTAAACCGATTTGTAAATGCACATGGAAGTGTTTAGTTATACTTGCGTTGGCTTGAGATGGTAGATCTACCATGATCACAACTTTCTAAACGGCCCTTTCTTGCTTTCATTCCTCTGTCAACTGTGATATACAAAAGGTTATGAGAAGGGCTTACAGCAAAATAGAAATTGTTGGAGAAATGGTATTTATATGTATTGTATTTATATCCTTTTCCAATTGCCTTGATAGAATCTGGATTCAGATTCTACAGAAGCAGATGAAAAGCTTTGTTTTGATTTCAGTGGAATTTGCATTGGAGTCTAGACCAAAAGAAGAAAAATCAGCTACCGTCCTTCTGACAGAGGAAGAAGCTTCCTCTGCCTTCTACCACGCTCTCTCTTTCTTGAACTGCTTGCTTATCTAAATGTGTTCAAAGAAACCTTAAAAATTTGTAATGTTGATAGAGTTGACTTTAGATATCATAATGCTTAATGTTCTTCAGAAAGTTCCACGTCCTAGAGTCAGGTTATAATGTAAGAACTTCGGTTGTCATCTACAAAAGATAGTGCTTGGTCTTGAGATGACTCAAAGGTGCTAGAACATATGAACGGTAAAAGATTAACACCACCACCGCCCACCATCCGATGAGTGAAGACTAAGTCAATCTTGCGTCCTTTTGGGGTCGGACTCGGGATAGCAAATGTTTATACATCCTCTTGACCAAGTTGGGGTTTTATACTGATCAGAAGGTTGTCATACCATTTTCCAAGTTCCTATAACTAAAGCCTTTGCAGTTTCAACAAAATATTTGTAGATCTTTAAGTTTGTCTGAGTCATCGGTTGATGACCAAAGATCAACTTTAAGTAAAGGTGATCTTACATACCTCTGAGATTCAACGTGAATTTCATGCAGATACATAGTGCTTAATTATATTTATTTGCTTAGATTATAAATATTTAAGGAACACCTGTCCAAGTCTCTCGGTGCCCCTACACATCAATAACAATACCACCCCAGCAGTGCTGAATTAATTATTTTAACAGGAACTCAGCCAGGCTACCTCTGCTAGAGACTTTTCAATTTTGTGATTATTGTGAGAAGAAAATCCGTAGCTTTCTCCAGAAATCTTATCAAACAGGACCTTCTGTGTACTGCTGCTTTTTTTTTTTCTTTCTCTTCCTCTGTTCTGAAGCTGAGAAGCCATACAGTTCAGTGTTTTTTGGTTTGCTTTGCTTTAAGCTGTCCGGGGCTTTGGGAATCATTTTCATGGAAAACTGCCAATTCTTCGAAACCGTGCCTATTAAAGATCAATTTCAGTGTTTTTCTCTGTTCAAAAATTCTTTAGTAGTCCACGTTGCATTTGATGCTTTTGGATGAAAATCAGTTTCTTTTTTTTTTTTTCTTTATTAAAAAGAAAAAGAAAGAAAAAAGATAAATCCCATTTTGAAATTAAAGCCAATTGGGAACAAAGTTAAACTAAATTAAATATGGAAAGTATTAGATGACAATTATTTGATAGACTCTTTACTTGAAAAAAAAACTTCCAAGCTCATCTCTTTCTGCTCCAAACCAGGACAAAGCAGCGGAAAAGAAGTTTAGTTGACTTCCTATTCTGATACGCTGCTACTCGTTTCATTAATAAAACCCCAAACGTTCAGGAATGTTATCAGAGGTCCGTGTGTGTGTATATGTATGTAGCCTTGCTGAGTAATGATAATGTGGTGAAAGGTACCTCTGAGAATATGTAACGTTGCCCAGAAGGTATATGGGAATAATGAAATGTGTTATTCCATTCACCAGCTTGTGTTGTGTGATATATTTTTATGCAGGACTTGCCAGAAAATCAACGAGGTCTTTTTTAGGTTATCCATTTTTGTGATTTAGCATTTCCAGACAGGTTTACAATAGTCATTAGTCTTGCTTTGTGATGAATACTGTACAAGTGATAACATCTATTCTGCATTTCAGTTCACCCAACTATTAAACACGAACAGGTCGGGCTTTTGCACGGCTGGGAATGTTAGCTCATCGCCTTAGAACCTCTGCAAGTCTTTTGTGAGGTGCAGTAACGTGCTCGTATGTGTAATCTAATGTCTGTTGCTGGGACTTGCCTGATGAGATTGAAACATCAGATTTAATTTATTTTTTTTTTGAAAAAAGTTTAAACAATTCTGTCAACTTTATTTTTCACAGACCCCTTCATGGGTCAAAGCAGAAACGTCGTAATACGACAGCTAGTGGATTGCTGGTACCTGTCTTTGAAGTTCTGTGGATGTATTCATAGGTACTTGGACTAAGAGACAAAAGTGCCACTGGGTTTCCCGTTCTCAGTTTTATTGATAGACTGTTCCATGAATCCCTTTCTAAAATGCATCTCCTCCGGTGCCGTTGTTTCCGCTCATCTATAAAACAGAGCTTTGCGGGTTATAACCACCTACCCCCTTTCAAGTCCAAGTCAGGGAAAGCTTCTGATGTTCCGTGCTGACATGCAGATACGTTAATCGCTGTGTCGTTTTCCTCTGTTCTATTTAAGCATCATAATATTATTTCTCTCAGGAATTAGTGGGCATTTAAACATCTCCCAAAGGTATTTTATATTGTGTAAAATATAATTCACACAAGCTTTCTAAAATAGGCCTTTGTGAAATTATATTTAATTCTCATGCTTCAGTTTTAATTTCCTTCTTTAGGCTAAATTCTAATGCATGTGTACTCAGACTAATGCACCTGAAGATTTTTTTTTTCCTTCATATGCAGTCACAAATCAAAGTAATAGCACACATTCCCAAGAAATATTAATCTTGTTCCTCCCCTTCTTTTTCCCTTTTTTGTTGTACCATACAAGCAATATTTCTTTAGAAAAGAGCTAAATAAAAAATAGAATACTAAATGTGCAAAGATTAAATACCAAGAATTCAATAATAGTAATCATATAATAAATGGTATCCTTGTAATATCTGCTGTTGGTTTTGAACATAATGAATCATACAGCAATCATGCAGTTGAAGAACGCATAATTCTTATGGAAGGCTTTCATTATGGATGTGCTTTTTATACTTCAAACTGAACCGTTCTATGGCTGCAGGGGGAAAAATAAGGCTTGAAGCTTTTATGAATCTAAAAGTTCAGGACAAGAATAAAAATTAGCATGATGTTTTAAAGTGAAAATTCAAACTTTGTAGTATTGTGTCTTACAGGGTTACTGAACTACTCCCAGCTGCCAGAGTACACCAAGAATTTCTGATACTTTGGCAACTCTATATAATCATTAATGTCACATGAATAAATAAAGCTTAATTAATTCAACACTAATGAGGCAAAGCAGGTTCAAACAATTTTCATCACTGAAGATCTCACCGCTTCACAGTTCTGTTAGAGTAATTGTTCATTGTTTTTGTCTTATACAAATTATTTTTTTAACCCTGCAGAGGTCAATAAATAACATAGTGCGGCAAGATTTGGTGAGATTGCTGAAAAAGAGTATGCAATTTATGATATAAATGTGATACCTTTTTTCTGACAACTATTATTTTAGCCTATTCTCTATATCATTTTAGTGGCAATTAGGAACAGAATTTTTCGGTGAATTTGGAATTAGCCAAAATAACAGGATAGGAAAGGGCTTATGAGATCTCTGTTGGAAAGTCAAGTGCGTATTTATGGAAGGAAGACTTAACTGAGCCGTGCTTACTTCCAGGACGATGCTTAAATAATCTTGAAAGACTTAAATCACTTCAGAAAAGGTTTTTTTTATCTTTTACTAAGTTCTTTTTCAAGAACCTTCCGAGTTCCCCTCGGTTTCCTGTTGACTTCTACCGATAATGCAAATAATATATCGGCTTCTCTGTCACGTTCTTGGATATTTTAACCTATTCTCTGCCTTTTCCAATGGTTCATTTCTGCCATTTTTATGGAAAGAATGAAGCTGGAGCCTGCTCCAAATCTAAAGTCTCATCTCAAAACAGACAAAATTTAGGAGAAATGTTTGAACTCGGGTTTGTGCATATGGAGATGTACAGATCTACTTGGAAGTTTGCAGGCACTTCTAATAGCTTGTATGGTTTGACAAGGGCAAACGTGCACAAATTATATCTATTGGTCTCACCGTGGTTGTGTAAACTTCTTATCGGTTTCTCTTCTTATCAGATTCTCTTCTCAAGTGCTAATCAGGGATGATTTAACCTGTGGTGTGCAGTTTTTACCATGAGCGGGCTACTGCATCCAAAGTCTTCTGGGGAGGCATCTCGGTTCTGACACATCTATGGGTAGGAATTGGACAAAACTGAAAGAAAAGTTAATATTTTGCTTTGAGTCACCTATTTTATAGTGCTGTGCTGCGATTCTGGCAACTGAAGGCGCAGCTTCAAGTTTTTGAACGTTGTCAGGTGCATTCAAATACATAATAACTGAATTAATATCATTTGAAATATCAGTTTCTCATGTTTGGGTGGTTTTTTATGTTTTTAAACTGTTAGAGTTACAGTGAAAACACTGCCCTCGTTATATTTTTTCTACAGCCTGTGCACATTACAGTGACAGATTTCATGTTCTCAGCTGGTATGCTAAACTGTTGGCTAATCTTCCCCATTCTAATAGAAGTTATTTATGCAAATTAGTATGTTGTAAAAGTTGCATCAATCATTTACAGTTCAAAGCTGAATTTGCTCAGGATAAGTACTTGTGAATTAAGCATCCCCCCCTCCAAAAAGGAGAAGCACCAGTTAAACCCAGACTAAATACATTATGAAATAAAATTTATTAATATTTGTTAATACACCTAAATATTGATATAATCTTCAGATAAATTAATAAAATTGACTGCGTTAACTAGACTGAGCTGTGAGAAGATATAAGGAGGCACAGTCAAGGCTTCTGCAGCTGGGATCCAGAAGAGCTGCAAGAAGGCTCCAGGTGGTTCTGGCTTCTGCCAGCAGCTGCAGGCTCTGCCTCTGCAACTCTGTCCGTGCTGGTCCATGGATTAACTAATTTAAGGTGGTACAGGGACAACTGAACGTACACTCAGGTCTGAAGGATAGCTCTCCTTCAGTAAACTAAAGAATGCTTCTAGTGGTGGGCTTGTGGGAGTTCGTAGTCTCTTTTTCTCTCGCTGTGCTGCACTTTGCCAGTGTGGGTTTCGGTTTGAGTAAACGCCAATGTTAAGGCTAATAGAGCAGTGACATTTGTAGCAGCGGGTTCAGATACCAGCTGAGTATCTTCTGCTAGCCTCAGACTCAGGAGGACTGGTTCGGGGATTCAGGGACACAGGGGTTGGATGCATCTGCCAGGGTGGACTCTGGAGGCAGGAGAGTCGTTTCTGTGCTCAGGAGCAGGCATTTGGTCCTTGCTGGCTTCATTGCATAGCGTTAAGTACAAGACCTTTGTTCACCAAATCAGGATGGTTTAGCAGCAGTTTCATGGCAGGGTGTTGCTGTGAATAGAAGAACCAAACAGACTCAAAATTAAGCCTGAGCTCGCTGATAATCCTGGCCTTTGCATTTTAATGAATGCTACTAGTTGAGTGCTAGATTGTGTTTTTATGACCGAGCAGATTAGGAAATAATTTGCATGTGAATCTCTCCAAGTCAGTGCAGTTTCCCTGGTAACAAATGGGGAGCCAAGTTCCCAAATCTGCTTATTGCCATTAAAATGTGTGTGCGTGTGTGGGAAGAGGGTGTTCTTTTTATAAGTTTTTATTCAAATAATAGTGGAACTGCAAAACTTAGCAAGATTCCTGTTTTACATAAAATGAGGGGTTGAGGGAATGAAATTGGTTCTTCAGTCACCAGCACTTAGCTCATACAAAAATCTCATTTCTAGTCAAACAACGCCTAGGGTATTTTGCAATCAGAGTTTTCCTTTCTGGCTGTTGGAAATGAAATTTGCTATTGCTTATTATTTTCAGGGAAGCTGTGAAGAACTGTCATTTCCACCAGTAGCTGCCTTCCAAGCTTCTTCAGAAGCTATGTATGAAGGCTTGGAGTGCAACTTTGAGAGCCATAAGGGCTTTCTGGCTTCTCTTGGTGGTTCCATAAGGTGGGAGCTTTGTCTTATTTCAGTTTAGCTTGAAGAAGTTTCTTGCGGGTTCCACATTCGTCCGCAGCAATCGACTGTTCTGGACCTGGAACAGTTTGTCAGCTGCATCTTGCTTTTGAAATGATGTTTAATGAGAGATCTGAGTTGAAATTGTAGCTGGATGACCCTTTAATGTAGCAGCAGGAGAACTTAAAAGGAGGAGGGAGAGAGAAATAACCCATTTGTGGGTGCTGGAAGAGTGACTGAAAGATTAAATCATCCTAGCAGCACCTGAATAAAAATAAACCCCAAAAGACAAAACCAAAAAGGTGACCAACTCATTGGGAAGGACTGGTTATCCTTGAATTTTGTATGCTGGAGGCGTAAGACAAAAAAAGCCCCAACAACCAACTTTGGAGCTCAGACTGTATTATGTGGTTTTATTGAACCAAACAATTTTAACATAAAATGTAGTGCTATTAAAGCACCCCAAGTGGTCTCTGAACACCAAGTAGCCAATGTTTTTCTTCAGTGATTTTCTGAAACTTAACACCTAACGTCAGTTACTTTGATGCTGATTTTTTTTCAGGTCTAATACTAAATCTGCCTAGTTAAAAATTAACTCCATAAATAGAGCTGCAAGCATGGAAACAGCCACATGAAACTGTCTGCTGTCTGGCTTCATCACTTTTTTTTCCTCACTGTCTCTCCTTCACTTGCTGGTTTCCTCTTTAATAATTTCCAGTTCGCAGGTTATTTTAATTTCAGTTTTGATCATGAAGGAGACTGAAACTGTCGTTGCCTCAAAATTTCCACAACGTATGAATGAAGGAAAATTCTAAATAATAATAATAAAAGATGGTTTCTCTTAGTAGGAAAGTATATCTCTTCTTCAGAGGTGTAATTTTTGAAAACCTATTAAAATCAGAAAGTAGGATTTGTAAAAAATTAAAAGTAGGCACGCTTCAGCTTTTCATTTAGAAGCAAGCTAAGCTACCTTTGCTGCTGAACAAAGCTTTCCTTCATTTTATCAAACTGAAGTGATTTTTCATGTCATGCTGGGTTTTGTTTCCGTTAACGAGCCATACAATAATTGGGAATAAAAGGGAAAAATTATATTTGAATACGGGGGACCTGGTTTACTGAAAGTTGATCAACATGAACAAGCTTTATGGCTTTTTTTTAACGTAGCATTGAAAGCAGCAGCACAGTAGCAAATGGTCTTGTGATGTCCAAGTTGGGTGGAGGAATTTCCCAAATACATCAGGAGATGTGGGCTCAACGTAACTCCAAGTCAAGCGCACCCTTTTTCAAATTGACTTCATTAATTTTCCTTTTTTTCCCCATTTCTAGTCAACTAACGTGAAAAAAAGAATAGCGATTCTGTATCTTTTCTTGGTAGGAGGGACAAATGGCAAGAGTTTGCTTCATTTTGAAGGATACAGTGCAATATTCTTTTCTCAGATTGTAATTACATTTCCAGTTCCCTGCCAGCACATGCTGATTGCCTTCTGCAGCTTCCTTGGGGCCTTGTCAGCCCATTGATTAAAGAAGCATTCTTTAAGTGGATTTGCACTGCATTTGAATAACTGATACCGTTTGATTAGGCATGAATGCTGCTATGACCATCGGTAAATAGCTGTTTTGATTTTTATTTTATTTTTTTTTAATAAATCTTGTGACGTCAGCTGTTTCTCTTAAGGTCTGGACTTTCAGATGATTACCTGATAGGGTCAGTTGACGCTCTTGAATGAAAATGTTTGATTCTTGCGGCCGCAGAAAAAACCTGAGAATGTTTCCAGTGTATATAAGGTATCCGGAAGCTAACGAAATGATGAATAAAAATAATTATTAGAAAGAACGAATGTTTTATTAGTAGTTATTAATACAATAATAACAATTCTTTCTTTATCGATGATTATTATTTCTTTGAAAGAGTGTTAAAATAATAAATTTCATGCTAGCTGTTTCTACATCTTGCTGGATCTAGCCCAGCGGAGTTCTTGTGCTTGCTGTTATTTGTGAGAGCGTAAGAAGTGCTCCCGCTTAATTTTAATACCCTAATACTTACGAGGGAGTTCTTCCAGGGTTACCTCATCACTCTGAAAGACAGAAACAGATTTACTCAGTTGGGTCCGGTAACCTCTCAGCCCCCACGCAGGGCAGCAGGAAAACGCATGTTTTTTAGAGGTTTTGCTCAGTTGTGACCAAAGTTCTTAACGTTTTCCTGCATGAATCTGATCTTAAGTGGAAATCGTGTTTGCAAGCACTAAGTAATATGTCCTCCTGAGAGCGACCTTCGGTAACTTCAGACGCTTTTCAGTAAAACTACCCCGTGACTGCTGCACATACAGTTTTAAATAGGCAAAATAATACAGTGTTAGAACAGAAAGTCAAAAGCTTTATGTAAAGCAAATATAATATGTGCTCTTTTACATTCTTGTTTAGGAAAAGAAGTAATGTCTGTGAAATTAATGGAATTTCAAGGCCCTTTTCTCTCTTGCTGCAAAAGGATGTATCTCTGTGCTTTCAAAAAAACCCAACCCATTATGATCTTTGAAAGATTATTTTTAAACGTGCTTTAATTTCTCAATACATTATTCCGGTGAATAGTTATTAGACAATTAATGCAAATAGTTATTAGGTGATGATTGTTATTATTTATAATAGGGGAACGATGCATTAGCTTAAGTATTCTAATGTGTTCCTAATTAGAACAGACTATCAATTTATGCCTGTTTTGAAGAAAATTTTACACTCTCTTCCCCACGTTTCTTAAATCTACTCTTTTTTTTTTCTTTTAACTCATTTTTTTTTTTCTAGTAATTCAAATTTTTTAATTGAAAACTCTCAGCAGGTGATAAAGATTTTTTTAGATTAGAGAAAATATCATAAACGTGTAGACTTATAAAGATCAAAGGGGCAATTTCCCTGCCTAGCGTATACGGCAGCGTTATGAGAATATTTTTTTATTTAAGAAGTGTTTCCCATATACAAATAAATGTGTACATGATCACATGAATATAAGGTGTCGGTGACTTACGGTGTGCTAGATAAATTTGAGATTATTTGCAATTACCCCTACCCATATTCAAACCAGTTGTATTTATTCTATTTTCAGCCTGAACCACAGCTAATGTAGACTCTGATCTTTAAATACGACTGGGCGTGTAACAGAAATCCTGGCTGAAACTTCCTGAAATAGTGTGCCAAGCCCTTCTGAATTAATACTGTCTTTGTATGACTTGCAGATACGTTGGGAAAAAAAGAGTTATGAAGGCACAACAAAGGAGAAGACTCTTAAATGTGTAAAATTTGGAGGAAGATAGGGTCAAGCTTCAAGCAGCATTTGCTAAAGAGATTTGAATGCTAGGTTGAAACTTCCTTGAGGTTGAACATTTCCCAAGGAAATAACAGCTAAATATCACAATCAGATAGACCAGCTAAATATCACAATCAGATAGACCAGCTAAATATCACAATCAGATAGACCAGCTAAATATCACAATCAGATAGA
>JAAGNO010002584.1:32298-48701 GCA_033439905.1 Ceryle rudis
GCCCGCCTTGTGTGTGGCCTTTTAACCTGGGAGCTGTGGGGAGAGAGGTTGCCAGTGAAGACCAAGGAAAAAAAGTTGTTGAGAACCTCAGCCTTCTCCTCATCTGTGGTTACTGGTTGCCATTCTTGCTCATCAGGGGGCATACATTTTCTTTAACCTTCCTTTTCTCACTGACGTACCTGTAGAAGCCCTTCTAGTTATTCTTTGCATCCCTTGCCAAGCTGAGATACAACCATGCCCTGGCATTCCTGACCTTATCCCTGTGCAATCAGGCAGCATCTCTGCACTCTTCCCCAGATACCTGTCCACTGCCTGTGCAGCTCCTTCTTGCCTTGTAGTTTGACCAGCAGGGCTCAACTCAGCCATGCTGGTCTCTTCTCTTCCTCGCTTGATTTCTTACACCGGGGGACCAAGAGCTCTTGTGCTGTGTGGAAAGCGTCCTTAAAATCTGCCAGCTCTGTTCTGCTTGCTCCCTTGTCACTGAGGACCGTTTCCCAGGGTGTCCTACTGACTAACTCCCTGAGGAGATGGAATTTTGCTTTCCTAAAAGTCAGTGTCCTGACTATTCTCCTTGTCTGCCTTGTGTCACTTCATACTGTGAATTCCACCAGTGTGTGATCACTGCAGCCTATTGATGTTTTCTGCAACTCTCAGCCCAGAAGTACCTCTCTGCTTAGGGCATTTTTGTTAGAAAAGTCTTCCCAGTGACATTTGGTTACTACTTCAGATTTTATATTCTGGGCTTCTCAGTACTTTCTTTTTTTCATATACCAGTTGAGTGCTCCCTTGTGTTTCGCAGTTAATAATTGTCAGCTGGATTTCTTGGCGTCTTTACTATTTTGTTTTGGGCAGTGCTCTTGTGCTAGAGCGAGGAGCACTAGATAACAAATGAAAGGTAGCTGTTAACACTATTTTCAAGAAGATTTAACGGATACGATGAAGGCAAAGATGATGATTTTGCCTCGTCTCCAGCTGTAAATCAAGCTCAGTAAGGCAGATGTAGGTACAAACCTAGAGCTTTATAACTTTAATCGGTTATTATCTCTGTGTCTGAGAGACAGCATTCTTGGCAATAACTTTATATCTAAATTGGCATTGAAATTTTCCTTTCGTGTATCCCATTATTTTTTTTATAAGACCGTAGCCTTCTGGTTTTTTAACGAAGCTTATGGATATATTAAATATTTTAAAATGTAGTAGAAAATATTGAATATATTGCCTTTACCATGGTTTCTCATATTCTTTTGGTCCCTAACCTTCTATAATAATTTTAATTCTAAAATCTCCCTTTTATATGTTGCCACATCACTTTCTATGTCCTGTTTGATTTATTTAATTATATATTTATTTGGTTGGTTGTTTTGGGTTTGTTAAAATAATCCACTCCCAACCATGGTCTAAACAGTGTCCAGAGAACTTGAAGGAATTTAGGAGAGAGAAGAACTGGAAACAAGAGGAGAAATGAAGGGAAATTAACCGAGCCTGAGAAATGCCGTGAAGTAGGAAATAGCAAGTAATTTCACCACTGGGGCCATTGCAGAGCATAGTTCAACCAGAAGCTTCCACTCATCTAAATGAAATAGTTGATTTTGAAGATCTTGGGTAAGAAATGTATAAAGCTAGGGTATTTTCCAAATACTATTTTTTAGAAACCGAGTTTGGCCGAGTGTGATAAGGAGAATGCAGGAACAAACAGAATACTGTAATAAAGCAGCATTTCAAAAAGGAAGCAGAATGTAAACTTAACCTCTAAATAAAATAAAATTACTATACCAAACAAATTAACAATGTTAACAATGATTTCAACATAAATTGAGGCAACACTGCAGAGAAAATTAATTCACTGTATCATTTCATTTTGGTCCACTTACAATTTTTTCCCCTAAGTGAATACAGTGAACAAGGAGGTAAATGGAAGCTGAGGGAATGGTAGGTGAGGAACCCTTGATTTATGATATTTTCTTCTGAGAGTTCTGTCATTAAGAATATTGAGAGAATACAAAGGCATCAGAATCACGCTTTCTGGTGGATCATTTTTTTTTTGGTTGATTTTATTGGAACAATAGTTGTGCTTTTCACATGTTGTAAAACTTAGATCGTGTATATTACTATGAAATAATATAGTTCCTTCAGCTTTATTCTCCATGTTTGTAAAGCAAAAAAATCTCAAAACCTTTCAGATTTCACTTTAATTCAGACATATTTTTAAGTGTTCATTTTATTTCAGCTTTATCCATTTTTCTAGGTCGTCTTTATTCTCTCCATTCTCAGCAGAGCATTTCTAATTTTTAACTTTAAAAATGAAACTAAACCAGAAGGGCGTTATTTTGGAAAACACCTATTAATTTACATTCATTTGAGGGGTAAATGACAGCTAAAATTATTTTTAGGACAAAAGGACATAAATGATAAGTTCAGAAAGAAATGAAGAAGTGTGTTTCATGCCACAATGATCAGGTAAAAGCAACCTTAATAATAGAAATTAAGTGGAGAGGTTAGGAGCCTTCTAGCTTCTACTCTTGGCACTGCAGAACTGTGCTCTAAAAGTCATAGTTTGTTTTCCCTAATTCTAAGTGACAGACTTTTCCCTTAGTTTCCCTTGGTTTTGGGAAACTCATTCCATAGTTCCATACGTGCTGTCAGGTACTCGGAGCTCTTAACTGTGATACGTTTTACATGGCTTTCGTTTTTGTTTAAATTTTCTGTTGAGTGTAATTAAGCTTTTCTAAGTTTCAGCTGCCTGGAAAACTTTTTACATTAAAAACAGAAGGAGAAAATAAAAGCCACAGTTTATATTTAGATCCCTGTTACCTAAAACAGAATTTCAGATACAGTTTTTATTCTCTGATATTACTCTTTTCTTCTCTGGGATTACGTTGGTAGTTTAGCAGACCAAAGCTGAAGAGATTCCCTTAAGTGCAGAATTATAAAAAGGAAAAAAAAAACAAACTAAGGAAGTTCTCATATCACAGCTTCAAGCCTGGACCTGCTCACAGTTCTCCACGTTAGTAGAAAATTTTACTAGCTGTTTTCACAAATACCGGTACAGTTGAACCATAGCTCTGTTCTGCTCTGTTTGGGTCACAGCAACGCTGTGGTTGAAGTAGTAACTCAAAACCAGAGCATGCTGCTGCTCCTCTATTGCCATTGAACGATATTAAATCACCCCGAGCCTCTCTGCAGAGATGTCTCTGCATTCGTGTCATGAATTTCCTTCCGTATTATATAATGTTCAGGAATTATCCCTATGTTATTGAATAGTTTCTCCTGGTATTTCTGCCAGAAAGTGTTGAGTGCGTTGTTAGCATAATTTTCTAATTACACTTATTTCTGCATAATTACAGGTTATAATATCCTCATTTATTTGTCAACTGTACAAACTAATTTTCCTAAAATCTTCAGACTGAAATGACATGACCCAAGAAGAGGCCTTTGCCAGCAGAGGCAAAGTCCCCGTGTCATAATCCGTCAATCACGCTGTTGGCAAAGGCGGTATTTGCGTGAGAGGGTGAGCAGCACCAGTATGCTTCGTCCAAATAGGCTATGCTTGCCAGTGCTATAATTTGATAGGAAGAGCAAGGAGGCTTTTTCAGCCTTTTCCCACCACTTCCCCTTATAAAAACACAGAATTGGAGAGCACTAGTATAATAACTACACTGTTGTTGTTGTTGTTGTTCTGCAACCATAATACAGTGGTGCAAGTTATGGAAATATCTGGATCCTTTCTAGTCTCTTCAGTGACTTCAGTTAGACCAGTAAGGAAAAAAAGGTTCTTAAAAGCAGGTGAAACTTTCTCATAATGACCATTTGAGAGACGATGAAATAAAATTTTCCTACAGAACTATCAAGAGTTGAAACAGGCGTCCTAATTAAATAGTTTTACTTGAAGAAATTCAGAATTTTTTTTTTATTTACTAGCATCTCCAGAGCTAGAAAGGCAGGGGCCCACTATGTTAAGTGTGTATATATATATATGTTTCTAATGCTTTTTTGTCTTTTCAAATGTGGTAAGTTGATGTTGTCTTTTTAAAATGAAACCAAAGTTTCAAAAGGCCTGGTTCAATTTATATGAAGTGGAGGAAGGAGCAGATCTTAATGAACTTGAAGCTCTAAAACTTCTATTGGAAAAGACTGAGCAGTGATACAGTAAAAAGCATTGCTACTTTCCACAGGAAAGCTGTTTACAAGGGAACTACTGAACAGAGTTTGGAAGCCTGATGGTTGCTGACCATGTATTACTACAAAGAACAGAGAAAGGTGGATAAAACAAAAACTTGATAGATGAAGCGACGATGGCAAAAGAGTAAACAGATGGAGAGGGAAAGAGTTACCAAAGCTACTGCTGACCTAGCCTGGAAAGCTTGTGGTGCAGCTGCACTCAAACGCAGCTCTGTTGTCTCCAGTCCTGTGGAAATATGCAAAGAATAAGCAAAGGTTGCTCGCTATGAGGTATGCGAAGCAGGAGCTTCAGTGAGCTGGTGGGGAATGAGAATGGGCTTCTTGTAGTTCATGGATAATTTAGATTAGACTGCTGTTTGCCATCCTAGCATACTCATCAAGAGGGTGCAATTTGAAATGCAAGTGATTTCAAACAGGTCTCTTACTTTCTCCTATACTCTCTAAAAGTATCAGCTTCGAGCTAAAATGATTTCTTCTTGGTCAACGACTGCTGTGTGCTTTTACAGTGCAAAAATTTTCTTCAGTTCTTTTTGTGGCGTGAGATCCTGTTATTTGTATTCTTTGTCAAGTAAATATTTAGCAACCGCGGTTGAAGATTTGTTAATAGAATACCGAAAAGAGCTCTTGGTGTTCGTGTGCTTGCAGGAGTGCCATGTACGCTGATAAAGTGGAAATAAGTATTCCTCTTCTGTGATGAGCACAAGAATTGTGAGGGCTGGGTGTGGGAACAGGATGTATCTCTAGATATCATTGCAGACCATTTGTAATAGCCCAGCTTGTTACTTATAGAGGAAAATACAGCAACTGTTGAGTTTTAGAAGTGAAGAGAAAAAGGCTTTGTGTTACTAGAGATATAAATGCTCAGAATTAGTACTGTAGAAAGAACTGTATCAAAGAGTCTGCTGCTGCCGGTATGAGTCACCGTGGAAGATGAATACTTTGGAAACTAGAGGTGGTTTTTAGTACATAAAACTTTTTTTTTTTTTCCTCATGGCATATATTACATAATTCCTGATGATGTTCACATTCCTTTCATGGTACTTCAAAGCAGGAGTTTGAGATGTGTGCGTCTTCAGGTTTCGCAATTGAAATGAGGTTATTAGTTAATAGTGGTAACTAGTTTACAACCATATTCTTCGTCTATGTCGTGTAATGATGAAATAGATATATTTCTATAGGATCTGATGAGTAGCGTGTTTTGCTAGGAAAGATTATAACCAAGAGCAATGAATTTTAAGGAGAATTTGCCAAGAATTCTTAAATAAGACGGTTATTTATAGCTCATGGTTTTTACGTTCACAGAATGACATGCCTAGATAACTTTTCCAATGCCAATCAAATTGGTGTGCACTTTTAAGAAGTTCAGATTCTCTTATTTTTACGTATACTAACAAATTTTGTCAGATACAAACTGTTAAAGAAACTTTGCTGTCTGCCGGGATAGGAAAAGGAGATTGATGGCTGACATCCTGAAAGTACAACTGAAATCCTCATTCATCAATAGCAACACATTAGCTGTCTTAATTATGGGCAAAGAGAATAGCTTGACCTATGTTGACCCGTTACACCAACAGGAGAATAACCCTGTCTTTGGGGGTGTCTCTTAGACATTCTCAGGAGCATCTTTCCCTTGGCCCTTTTCTTTATGATTCAACAAAATTAGACCCTTTCTGACCTCATCCTCTCTTAATTATGTTACACACTTTCATGTTGCTCAACATGACAAATGTCTCCACTTTTTTCTGGTTGCCTATATGTATAATTCTAGCCTTTAGGGAAGCTCAGCCAGGTTTCCCAGCTAACTGCTAAGGAATACTTAAAATTGGGAGGTTTTCCTCATTTTTAAGGATAGGAAATTTATGAGAGGAATGGCAAGTTATTCTCTCTTTCTTTATCTCTGGAATTAGCTGTTTATGATTTATACAAGCTGGATTTGTTCACATACGTTGTTTTCTCCTTTTGTGCAAGAGGGTTACCTCAGATTGACAAAAATACTATTAACTATATTTAGATGTATTTAAATGAAGAATTACCTGGAAAACCCCGAGGAACATCTATAATTCTATAATACTGAGTTGTAGAAGCTTGCTTTTAAAAATTAGGTTATGGCATATAGAAATCACATAGAATCTCACTAGCTTATAGTGTCTCTCTAACCTGTTAAATGTTATGTAGATTTTCTGCTAATCGTCTCCTGAGTATTTGAAATATAGATACTTTCTGTTTCATAACAACATTAATAGCATTTGAAAAGATGTCTAAAGTAATTAGAGGTACCTCTGGTAAAACTATTATTTGAAACTCCTGAATACAGTAAGGATTCTTCCAGCAGACTCAGAATAATACTTTATTGTTTTTTGTTCCTCTCACTGCAGAAGTAGCAAATTCCAAAGAAAGTCAGTGTGCAAAATTTCTTTCTCGGGTCAATATCTTTAAATCCCTAAATGTTGTTTTTGAAATTAATGTATTAATCTCTTAGTTTGTAGTTACAAACACCGGGTTAGTATATTTGTTAATTTCTTCAGATGAGACAAACAGTTATTTTTCCTTGATTCTCCATCCCATATCTGAAATAAAAAAACATGCTGTAGGCAAATTTGTAGTCAGAGTTTGGAAGGTGAAAAAGAGGTGGTTGGAGTAGACTTATAGGCACGGTCCCTCTGATAAGCTCAATTTTGTCAAAGTCAAACAGCAAGAGCCCTCGTTCTTTCATGTCCTCTGTAGAAAAGTGATTTACTTTGTGAACTGAGACTTGTAAGTTTCTACAGCCCTAAAATAGTTTTTACCCTGTAGATCGTTGCTTTTCAGTAGTATCAAGAAAAAGCCCACTAGATCTCTTAACACTGTACAAGGTTGTTGTAAGACTGTGAACCTCCCCACCCTCCCAACTCTCTCTCTGTAAAGACTTCTGATATTCTTGGACTGCAACAGGATTGTGAAATGCTCATTTTAGACTTTTTAATTGGATTTCACCCTTGATTCATCTCCAGTTTAATGATATTTTAAGGCCATTTTTGTTGGGATGATTTATAATTGTTTGTTTATACTTAGGAGTGTGTGTGTGAGTGAGTGGGGGGTTACGATTTCAGTTACTAAAATGCTCTAAACACCTTTTTCGGATGAGTTCTGTGCTGCAGATGGTAAGAGTTGTCTGGTAGTAGCTGACCCAGGGAATATTGCAGGACACTGCTGTAGCCACCTTCTCATTTTCTCAATTTGAACCATTTTGCATTTGATTCTCTGACGTGATTTATTGCGTTTCTTTTAACGCTAAAGTAGCTTTCGTGGCTAATAAAATTGTAAGTTATGCTGATGGAGGAAAGTTTTCACTTATGCCTGGGAAGTTTCAACCACATGCCTAGCTCCTGAATGCCAGCTCTACCATTTGCTGTAGAATTCCGAGTTTATGACAGGAGAAGCATTAGCGTTTCTTTGAAAATGATCGGAAGCGAATTCTTTTTTGGGATGGGAACTGGGTGTGTGTCAGGAAGTGATTGGTAACCATTATCTCTGGAGAAAATATACGTGTTCAGGTACTCTGAATACCCTAGTTCTTTACGCAAGGACTTGCAGAGATGAGAGGTATCCAGGCAGTTGTGTTTTGGGGAGGAAGCAGCACCCAGTGGACTACTTCATCTCGTAGGTCACCAACATATTGAGGTTACATCTGCCTTTCTAACTGATGGCCTGCATATCGTAGATCGTGTGAGTTCATCGATTTATTGTTTCTGCAACGTCGTTAATCAAAAAGAAGAAAGGTGTTGTGGATTGGCCCTGTTTAAAAATATCAGATCACCATTCTGAGATATTTATTTTTGGATAATCAAAAATGTACCAGCCGACCTTTGCCATCACAGAAGATTCCTATTGCGAAATTAATATTAACAATGCAAGCAAAACGTACCTTGTGAAGCAACCGCAATCTGCAGTGATACTTTGCCTGAATTAGTATTTCTCATCGCTTTCTAAATAAGACGTCAGAAGTACAAATATATTTCCGTCAATTGTTAAATGTAAATTGCATTTATGTTTTTGCTTTATCTAGTTACGCTAAAACTGTCAGAGAATTTAAAATTTTCTAAGTTTAGCTATTATCCCACGAAATGCAGCACGCTGATAACTAATCTGTTGTATTGCTCATTCTGGGTTAATCAAAAATGTAATTATGCCTTTTAATTAGAGTAGAAAAAGTGTCTGCTACTAGCTCATAAAAAATTGCTTGTTTCTGCCTTGTCACCACAGGTTATGAAAGACAAAAAAGCTTTCAAAGTAATAACAAGGCGACAATCTAGCCTCACATTATTCATAATTGAACATAATATTTGAAACTACATCTAAATATATTGGAAGCTGAAAGCTGTGAATTTATATCCCAATTTAATTTTAAAGCACGAAAATCTTTTTTCCCTCCCCATCATTTCAAGCTGTTGAATAGTTCTGGTTCTAAATTCCATGGTACCTTAAAAAACTTGCTGAAGTCAGCAAGGTTTACGTACAGCTAACAAACCAAGTTCAGCAGTAGGGAACACGATAAGCCGAAGAAAAATACAAAAAATTATTCCATAAAACCCAGGGTTTGAGTAAATCGGTGTGACAAATATATACCTGCACACACGTATATATGTAAAATTAATATGGAGAAAATATTACTAATTGTAAGGGGGGCAAAAATAATCCCATTTGGTTGTTATATCTATTTTAAAATGGCTCCTAGGGTAAAGAGTGGGAATGTAAACCAGGAGCGGGTGATTATAATTGGCAGGGGAGACGAAATGGCCCAGGGAGAAGTCAAGGGCTGTCATAGTCTAATAAAAGCCCGAGAATTATTTTGAAAAATATTCTGATAGTGTATTTGATCCATTTTGGGGATAAAAATTGCCATTTCTCTGTAATTATTTCTATTCTTTCTCTTGGAAGTACTCCTACGAACGCAACATCTTTTTCATTCCTGAAGTACTTCAAGACGACGTCAAACAAACTTGCACATTAGGAGCGTTAAGGACGGCAGCTTTGATTGAGATATGTTGAAGAGCTTTGGAAAAGCTGTATCAGGATCTCTCCAGACCCACTAGTGATGATTTTTAGTAAATCTGAAGGCATCAGCAATGACCATTTTTTGGTGTTGCGTAAGCAGAATGTCCCAGATAATTTTTAAGGTTGTTAGCCTTCCGTTGTTCATTGAGGGAAAGGGTGACATCACAAATACGGAATTAGATACATAGAAGATTTATTTTTTCTGAATGTTCAAACAAACAAAATACCTTCTAATTCTTTCTTCTGCAATAACGTTCTTCTAGTCAAATTAATAATTTAACCTAGTGCCTTGGGTTGAATTGGTGTATTTCTAAAATGGCACTTAGCTTTGCTTTCGGTATTATCAAACTTGAAAAAGTCAGAATATGCAAATTGACTACCCAATCACTGAAAGAAATAAAACCTGATTAATTCGTTAGTGTTCATTAGATAAGAGAGGATGTTTCCAGTAAGGTCCCTATAATGTGATTTCAAAGAATGAATTTTTATAATTTTTGCTTAGTGACCTGAAAATATCAAAGAATTATTGCTGTAATTGTGCAGATGATTTGAGTGAAAAATAATGAAGGGAACAGCTTTGATTTAGAGCTCTTGATAATCTAGGCATAAGCAAACAACACGTACAGAGCTCAGCACGACCGGGAAGGTCAACGATTTCAGGCCGTGATACAAAGTGGTGGGAGAGGGATACCAGAAAGAAACAACGAACTAAAAGAGGCTGTCGCTCTGAAAATCCTCTCGCAAATCTTATCCTCTCTTTAGCTTCAAATACTAAGGTTTTTAATTTTCAAGATAATATGAGTCCATTGCTTGGAAAACACTGTCAGAAGCAGTTTATTTGTAATCTCTTTCTGTTATTACGTTTGATTTCGTTTGCTTTTGATATATTGGAGTGCTTCTGTAGGTAAGTTCTTCGATACGTGATTGAAATACAGCATCTTGCGGATTTAAAATGTACCAATATGGCATTAGTTAAAAGCTAAAAAGTAACTGCCCGCCTTTCACAGATGACTCAAAACTAACTTCCAAAGAAGCAAAGCCATTGACAGCAGTCATTCCAAGCACACATCAAATCTTTTGGTTGTTATTAAGTCTCGAGTAACTTCTAGAAGGTGTTGATTCGCGTTTTATCCTCAGCGTGTAAGTCGTGTCCGTGCTTGCTGTATCTTCATACCTGGTCTAATTATTTCTCTTAAGCATTTAAAAAAATCCATTATAGCACTAATTAGCGCATTAGTCCTTAATTAGCTTTTAGCTAGTCAAATATTTGTCTCAAAGTGTAGGGGTTTCGCTGGGGACCAGCCAAATTTCATACTTCATGAAAAGACTTCTGTGTTGTCCTATGAGGAGATGACCCATGGATTTTGGGGAACATTCTGATAATGTCCAGGTGCAGCATGACTTCTGAGGACTTATCATTCCCAGTTCATAGAAAAGGAAGCAAACTACACAAGTCATCTGGAAAAAATATTTTAAAAATGTGGTTTTCAAGGCCTTGGAACATGCAGTCTACTCCTCTTCTGGTGCTTGAATATAGAATGAGTTTCTGCATCTGAAAGTTAGAGCTATGTGAAGTGACTGAAGCGTCTAGTGTTTAACTGTCCTTGTATTTAGTATATTTGATACTTATGAGAGTTACAGTATGGAGGCTTTATGTCTCTTTGAGAAGCTGCTTTTTATTAATACTGGTGTTTGAGGTGGGGCACACCCAGTAAATCCGTAAATTAGCTGTGGTGGAGTGACTTGGAGGATAGGGGTGGTGGCGGTTCCTGTTGTTATTGTTCTGTCAGTCCTGGTCTATTTACAAAGCCACTATGTTAAAACTGAAATATCCTAAAAGAGCTGTCAGGAGCTGCACTCGGCTATCACAAGGGTGCTTTAACCGTACCCTGTCCAGGGGGCGGGTGGCCAAACTCTCCTGCGGTTAAGCTACAAGCCAGATGAAGGTAGAGATGAAAGGTGTAGTCTGTCATAACTATAAATGAGCTGGAGCTGTAAATGTTTCAGTTACACGTTTTGTGTCAGCCCCAATAGGAGATACCTCTTAAAAGTTCCTAGGTGGTGGAGTAGGTGCCTCTCTGCTGCGTAACTTTAAGCTTTGGCATGGGAGAAGGATAAACTTCCAATCTCATTCACGCGTTGTCTCAAAGGCAACGCTTACAGAGAGGTGAAACAAATTTGCCTGCAGTGTTTAGTGTCAAGTTTCCCAGAAGAAGAGGAGATCAAAGCTGAGAGATTAGGACATGCTGGTTAGAGGGGAAAATTGCAGTTTAGCTGTGCTGCTATTTTTAAAACTTGTCATATTTCCCTTCTGTCAGGTGAGCTGAACTCTGATTTGTTGTGAAACTTGGATGCGTTAGAGCTGTGTGCTCGGATCGGACAGTACAGTGCAGCAAAAGGAACTTACAAAAAGGTTTTTAAAGAAATGCCTTAACCTCCTTTCCTAATGGTCTTGTTTAAAACCAGAAGACTAAGATTGTTGCAGATTTATCTGAGATACATTCCGTAGGAGAAGTGCCAGAGGTGGGAAGTGTTCTCCTTATCTTTTCTTAAAATAGTAATATTTCAACCATATGCTCTTGCAGTTTTGTCACAAATACAACTAAGGTTCATTTTGCCTTTCCATAAACTCACTTAAATAATTTTTTTAATTTTATTTTTATTTCCTGTCTTCCTAATATGTTCCTTTCCTCTCTGTGAGTTTCCACTCCATACATGCCTTCATTAACTTGTTCTTTGAGCAGTAGAGCTGTTCCACGGCATCTCTAAGCATCAGTCTGTATTTTACTTCTGTATTTGCTCTCCTTTCTTTTCAAAATGCCTCCAAAGTTTGTCTTCAAACCTTTCTCTCATCGTTGTAAAAGCTGAGTTTTCTTTGCCTCTCTGCAAGCAATTAGAAAGCTGGTTAAAAACCCCCATAAATCCATAGATAACATAAATACTTTAGAAATTTAAGTGCTGATTATCTCTTGTATTTGTATACTCAGTAGTAAAGGTTTTCTTGGTTGGTTATTAGAAAGTGTACTTTATGTATCACTTTCTCCATATTCACTTAAATGTGGAAATAGAAATAGAAGCAAAAGGGAGACAAACGTGAAATGTTGATAAATGACCAGTCCTGCACGTATTTGTCATTACCTAGCTTTTGGAGGGAGGGATAGAACTTTAACCTTGATTTCATTCGAGTTGAATCTGATACGGATTTTGAGGTAAGAATCATAAAGCCTGTAATGATAGCTAATAAGTGCACGCATATTATGTATGCTGTAGAAGCAGAACTGTCTCTCTATTTCCTTTTCACGTTTTTACCTGTAACAAAGGCTGGCATGCGGCTTACAAAAAAATTCTCATTGTTAAAGCCAGAAGAATACCGCTGCTTAGAAAACTAGCATATACTTCCATGGTGTAGAGTTTGAGCCCTATTCATTAAATATCACCACGTAGACCTGAAAATTGCTAGCAGAAAATTGTATTTGGTATTGATTCATTATTCTTACTCAGTCCCAAATAACAAAAATGACCCGTGGAAAAGGGAACTCTTGAGAAATTATTTCATTCTGTAAATTAGTTTAAATTAGCATGGTTCTGATTAGAGGCAGAAAGTCCTAACATTAAAGGATTAGAGGCAGAATATATCTTGCAATGAAGCCAATAAACCCTTGTTTTTGGAGTTCAAGTGACTGAAAGCTTAGGTTCAAAATGGAAAAACAATAATATGCTCTTGAGGTCTAATTAGGCTTAGTATTTCACCGGCACGTGCATATTATCAAGCCAGATATTGTAATGTTTATGGAAATTGACATTTAACTTTGAATTGCTTCTATTTGCATATGCAGATTAGCAAAGCAATTCAGTTTGAATGGATTTTAGAGACCTGCCAACGGTTTTTATGGAGAAATGCAAGGAAACCTGGAAACAAATCTTTGAGATTTTGGCTGAGAACGTTTGAAATGTTCGTGACCGGGGAACACTTCGGGTGTAAATGAAGGCCAAGGCCAAGATTTAACTGCACCCCGTGAACTACTTTATGGACAACAGGCACCTGTAAAATCAAGCTGGTTTCTAGTGGCCTGTGTCCTTCCTAAAACAAGCCACCAGCCCTGTGCCGGCAGTATCGTTGGTGCCATACACAGAGCAGAGAGTCACTGAGGAGAAGTGTCCCCGCAAAAAATTAGCGCTGAAGAGGAAAAGGAGGCAGCAGGGTTTAGAGGGGTACAACATGTGGTAGTAAGGTTCCTAGTACAAGACAGAACACGAGCGGGTTTCGTCCAGGCAATTGTTTTGTGTTTACTTTTGTGCAAGCGATCTCACATTCACGTTTTTCATGAACTGTGATACTGCAGCATAAATCAACGTTTGACAGAGCTGCTCCAGATACTCTTCAGTCTCTGTTCTCTTTGTTAGAGAAGTTAATGAGAATAAGCTGTTCTAATTTGTGTCAGTATATTCCACTGTTATTGTTCTCTTCGTAACAAAAGAACAACAAAAGGCATAGAAGAGTTAGGAATGATGAAGTGCATAAATTTGAGGGATGCTAAAAGAGATCATTCCATAACAGAGCCATCAAAATCTTCTAGTTGAAATTGCTATAATTATATCAAGATCAGATGCTGAAGACAAAATAGTGCATAATTTCCTGTCAGTGTATCAGGTGTGTGCAAAACATACAATTTCAGGAGGAAGAGCGAAGATAAGTGAGCACCGAGCACTTTCAGTTACCTTCAGAGATGCTGGACAGGACTCCGAAATCTACTTTGGGCAGGCAGGACTGTCCATGCACAAAGGTTAAAGCCGACAAGGCCGATAGTGTGGTAGGAGTCTGTTATACACCACCCAGTCAAGACAGAGGCAGATGAAATGTTCTATAAGCAACTGTGAGAAGTTTCAACTTTGCCTGCCCTTTTACTTGTGAGGGACTTCACCTTCCCAGAGATCTGGTGGAAATACAGCAGAGAAGGAACAGTCCTGGAGGTTCCTAGAGTGTGTAGAAGTTAACTTCTCTACACAGCTGGTGAGTGAACCTACCAGGGAAGGCACCCTGCTGGACCTGCTCTTTGTGAACAGAGGAGGACTGGTGGGGGATGTGACAGTTGGAGGCCCTGTAGGGCACAGTGATCACAAAACAATTGAACTCTTCATCCTTAGAGAAGCAAGGAGAGGGGGCAGCAGAGACTGGGAGCAGAATGATTCCCCCACAATCCAGTAAGAGGCGGTCCACGATCTGCTATACCACTTAGATGTACACAAGTCGATATGACTGGGTGAAATTCACATGTGAGTCCTGAGGGAGCTGGCAGAGGTGCTCACCGAGCCACTTTCCGTAATTTTTCATCGGTTGTAGCTGACCAGGGAGGTCCCAGCAGGCTGGAAATTAGCCAGTTTAACACCCATCTGTAAGAAGGGCCAGAAGGAGGATCCGGGAAACTACAGGCCTGTCAGTTGGACTCTGGTGCTGGGGAAGCTGATGGAGCAGATCATCCTGAGTACCGTCACGCAGTACGTGCTGGATAATCAGATGATCAGGCCCAGTCCTGCTTGACTCATCTGATCTCCTTCTACAACATTTTCACCTGCTTAATGGATGAGAGAAAGGCTGTGGCTGTTGTCTATCTGGACTTTAGTAAAACCTTTAACAGTTAAAACCCTTAACAGTTTCCCACAGCATTCTCCTGGAGAAACTGGCTGCTTGTGACTTGGATGGGCATACGCTTTACTGGTTAAAAGTCTGGCTGCAGTGGCTGGGCCCAAGGAGTGATAGTAAATTGAGTTAAATCCAGTTGGTGGCTGGTCACTAGTGGTGTCTCCCAGGGCTCAGTACTGGGGCCAGTTCTGTTTAATATCTTTATTGATGACCTGGATGAGGGGATCAAGTGCACCCTCAGTACGTTTGCAGGTGACACCCAGCTGGGTGGAATTGTTGATCTGCTCAAGGGTAGGGGGGCTCTGCCGAGGGATCTAGGCAGACTAGACTGATGGGCCAAGGACAATGGTATGAATTTTAGTAAAGCCCAATGCTGCACTTCGGCTACAACAACCCCCCTCGGTGCTACAGGCTTGTGGGGGGAGTGGCTGGAAAGCTGCTCAGCAGAAAGGGACCTGAGGGTGCTGATAGCCGGCTGAAGATGAGCCAGCAGTGTGCCCAGGTGGCCCAGAAGGCCATCGGCATCCTGGCCTGCATCAGGAATAGTGTGGCCAGCAGGAGAAGGGAGGTGAGCGTGCCCCTGTCCTTAGCACTGTTGAGGAGTTCTGCAAGGAGTTCTACACCTTGAGTACTGTGCAAGGAGTTCTGCAAGGAGTTCTACACCATGAGCACTGTGTTCAGTTCTGGGTGCCACAGTATAAGAAGGACATCGAAGTGCTGGAGCGGGTCCAGAGAAGGGCAATGAAGCTGGTGAAGGGTCTTGAGAATAAGTCCTGTGAGGAGCGACTGAGGGAGCTGTTGTTGTTTGGTGTGAAGAAAAGGAGGCTGAGGGGAGACATTGCTTTCTACAGCTACCTGGAGAGAGATGGGGGTCAATCTGTTCTCCCAAGTAAAATGTGACAGAACAAGATGAAATGGCCTTAAGTTACGCCAAGGCAAGTTTAGGTTAGATACAAGGAAGAATTTCTTTACCGAAGAGGTTATCGGGCACCGGAACAGCTTGCCCAGGGAAGTTGTTGAGTCCTGATCCCTGGAGATATGTGTAGATGTAGTGCTGAGGTACATGGTTTAGTCAAGCTCTTCTCAGTGTTAGGTTAATGACTGGACTAGGTGATCTTAAAGGTCTTTTCCAAGCTAGGAAATTCTGTGGAGAAATCTGCTTATCGCATCTTTGTACGCAGAAACCTCCACAGTCGTATGTCGTGGTCCAGTTACTCCTTCCTACAGGAATGCTGTGTGAAGTATCTTTCCATATCAGTTAACAGTTAGTGGGTCAGCTTTCAAGGTTATAAGGAATGGTTCTGTGGGACCCCCACAGATGTGTTGTTATGCATTATAAATTCTGCCTGGTGCGTGCATCTTGGTGCTTGACACTAGTTTTTAGGACACAGAACCCTAGCATGAGCCCTTTTGTGACCTCTGGAAAAGCAGGTGGGGAAAAATGGGAATTTAACTGCCATTTTTCATGTCTCACATGTCCATGTGAGTCAGAAAGTATTTGGTACTTTATATTTGAAACAAATTACTTCTTTTTTTTCTTCCGACCCCC
>JAAGNO010002585.1:0-16624 GCA_033439905.1 Ceryle rudis
CTGGGCCCCCTGCTCTGGGTGCCCCTGCTGGGTGGAGCAGGGGGGTGGCACCAGAGCATCTTCAGAGGGCCCTTCCAGTCCCTACCCTTCTATGATTCTGGATCCTGTGATTCCATGGCTGCATGCGTGCAGAGAGAGGCTTGCCATGGTGGTGTTAGGCTCACCACCAGATCCTTTTGTTTTGTTGGGTGAAGCCGTGGCAGCAGTGACGTCCCTGCACAGAGGGAAGCATGAAGCTTTCTCTTTAGAAAAAAAGCAGCAGCAACACTTCAGGAGAACCTGGCCTAAGGTCAAAGCAGGAGCTTGAGCAGCTGTTTTAAATAGATCATAGACTCATAGAAGAGCTTAGGCTGCAAGGCACCTTAGAGATCATTTAATCCAACCTCCCTGCCACAGGCAGGGACGCCTCTCAGCTAGACTAGATCTTATTCTGGAGACTACAGAAGGGAAAAAACTTTTGGCTTCAATTCAGAAAGGCATTAAAACACATGGCTGAAATCCTTCTGCATTCAGCACCCAACTGAGCATTTACCTGGGTTCAAAACCCAGACTCCTGCACTGGCACTCCAGGGTCCGTCTGGGTCCGGAGGGAGCAGAGCAGGACTGAGTGATGCTCGGATGGAAAAGAGGCAGAACAAAAGTTGTTAGTGAGATGATGCCATAAAGGGTGGAAGGTTTTCTGTAATATTTTTATACCTGAAATAACCCCGGCATCGCTGCGTTGGACTCAGCACATTGGTGTTTTGCCGGGGTAGGTGTTTCATTGAGGGCTGGTATAAGCTGCAGCAGCAAAGCTCATTTTATGCCCCTATAAATGGCATGAGGATGAGGCAGATTTGCTGGTGTGGCTTATCACTGCTGGACCACTATCAGCAGACTTCTCCTAGCAGGCACCTATCTTCAATTTAGACTTTGTCCCTCAGCCCACTCCATACCCAGGAGACTTTTGAAAGGAATAACTTGCTGAAGGCCTTTTATCCAGCATTGCTTTTAAGCATTTAATATTTAAATGCCTTTTAATCATCCTAATATTCTTCTTATCGCCTACACATACCATTCCCTGGGGTCATTAGGGATGTGAGTCGACCGAGGAGCGCCCAGCAGCAAATTGTGCTGCTTGCAGCCGGGTGCTGGTCCTGGGAGCATCGCTCAGCGCAGCGATGCCGACAGGCCGTACTGGTTTCACAGTAACAGACACAATGCTCTTTAAATGTACCCCAAGCAGAGCAGGGAGAAAACGGAAAGCCAGATACCCCGGGCTCTTCCAGCCTTTCCATCCCTTTACAGGATGAACTATAATTTGTATTTTCCCCGAGTAGAGCGGTGAGTTACATCTCTATATGAAAATGCCAACCAGGCTACAATATTCCATTAATAATGAGCAGGGAATAAATTATCTGCAGATGACGTTTCTTAATTGAATTGCAATCTAATATCCCAGTAATATATTACAATAATAAGAATATTAGGATGATTAAAATATATTTAAAATCCGAGCTAACTAACATGCTAAAATCCAGTAGTGGGTAGAAGGCAACATGATGTAGATTCGTCTTGTTGATTCTCAAAAATGGGCAGGTAATTCGGTGGTGTTTGGCTCGGCGGTGTCATAAAGTTCCTCTCTGATGTGTGCTTGAAGGCTATTTGTTGTCAGTTTTAAACGTTCCTTCCCAAGAACAGCAGTACTGGGGGCTGCCTTAAGTGCAAGTATAAGCTATAATATATTTTGCATACGTCTAGAAGAATATGTAGGTAATGATTGCGTGGAAAAACCTTAGTTCCTTCCCTGTTTCCCCTGGGAGAAGGATGAGTACTTGGCATCAGAGCCTAAATCCTCTGGAACAAGTGAGAAGGTTTCTGATGAATTAGTTGAGCTTTGGGGTTTTTTTATGTATATATGTATAAAAAGTAGCTTTCTTCTATATATTTTTGGACTGGTGACTCTCCCTGGGTGACTTGCCTAAATACCAGGAAGACAGCAGGAGATGCATAGTTAGGGAGCTGGATGACTCCAGTGTGATGTAAATGACTTTAGTTTGCCCTGGAGATTTGATGAATCATTTCAACAGACCCGTCCTACCTACGCTTCTGTAAAGCTCCTACAATTCCATCACCCACCACGTTAATTACCGGCGCATAAAGCGTTTGTTGGGAAAGCTGCGGGTAGGAGAAGTATCGAAGTGACCCATCAAGCCTGCTTTTGTGTTAGTTCCCTTGTCAGCTTGCTTCTCGTTAGCATAGAATCATTCAGGGTGGAAAAGACCCTTGGGTTGCAGAAACGTGACAGCTTGCGAAGTCAAATTATGGATGTTACATAGAATTTTATATATAAAATAGATGATATTTTATATTTAGATAAGTCCTGAAATGGGAGTTTCCTGCTTGGCTTCAATAGGATTAAAGGGCACAACTTTAACTGGAAAATGTGGAACATCTCCTTCTATGACCAGGTGACCCACATAGTAGATGAGGTAAAAGCTGTGGGTGTTGTCTACCTGGACTTCAGCAGAGCATTTGCCATAGTGCCCCATAGCATTCTGCTGGAGAAGCTGGTGGCTCATGGCTTAGACAAGTGTCCTCTTTGCTGGGTTAAAACCTGGCCGGATGGCCGAGTTGCGGTAAACGGAGTTAAAACCGGTTGGCAACTGGTGTTCCTCAGGCCTCAGTGCTGGGGCTGGTCCTGTTTAATATCTTTATCCGTGATTTGGATGAGGGGATGAGTGCACCCTCAGTAAGTTTGCAGATGACATGATATTAAGTGGGAGTGTTGATCTGCTTGAGGGTAGGAAGGCTCCGCAGAGAGATCCGGGTGGGTTGGATCAATGGGCCAAGGGCAATGGGATGAGGTTTAACAAGGCCAAGGGTCCTGCACTTGGGTCACAACAACCCCAGGCAACACTTCAGGCTTGGGGAGGAGTGGCTGGGAAGCCGCCACCAGAAAGGGACCTGGGGGTGCTGGTTGACAGTCAGCTGAACATGGGCCAGCAGCGTGCCCAGGTGGCTAAGAAGGCCAACGGCATCCTGGCCTGGATCAGAAACGGTGTAGCCAGAAGGAGGAAGGAAGTGATTGTGCCCCTGTACTGGGCACTGGTGAGTACTGTGTCCAGTTTGGGGCACCACAGTAGAGGAAAGACATTGAGGTGCTGGAGCAGGTACAGAGGAGGGCAACAAAGCTGGTGAGGAGATTGGAGAACATGTCTGATTGGGAGAGGCTGAGGGAGCTGCGATTGTTTAGCCTGAAGAAGAGTTGAGGCTGAGAGGAGTCCTTATTGCCCTCTACAGCTACCTTAAAGGAGGTTGCAGTGATGCCAGTGCTGGCCTCTTCTCTCTGATGACTAACGACAGGACACGAGGAAATGGCCACAAGTTGCATCAGGGGAAGTTCAGATTAAATACTAGAAAAAATTTCTTTACTGAAAGAGTAGTCAAGCATTGGAACAGGCTGCCCAGGGAAGTGGTGGAGTCACCACCCCTGGAGGCGTTCAAAGAACACGTAGATGAGGTGCTTCAGGACACGGTCTAGTGGTCACGGAGGTGTTGGGTAGAAGGTTGGACTGGATGATCTTGGAGGTCTTTTCCAACCGTAGCGATTGTGATTCTGTGATTCAGGGACAACCCACAGCACCCTGCTGGTAGCACAGCCCTCTGCATCCCAACCTCTTCCCACCCTCCACCTCCTTTCTTTCCTTTTCTTTTCCCTTCCCTTCCATATCCAAACAGACCACTGAGTAATCAACCAGGAAAACTGTCCATTGTTCAGCTTCTCCAGCACCATGAGGCTCAGTCCTCAAGCTGAGAAGCACAACCACCTTCTGTTGCTGCAATCTATTATAAAATTTATTATGTTTTAATTGATCTTTAATCGCCCCGGCTTGGTTAGCTCTTATTTATTACCGAGTAACACGTTCTTCAGAATCCATTGAAATAAAACCTATTCCAGGAATGAAACTGCTGACTGAAGATTCCAGTCGCTGGGGAAAACGGCACCACCAGAATCCCATTAGATGAACACCTATAAAGAAAAAACCAGCCTTCTGTGAACGGAAAGATAAAATGCAGCCATAATTTAAACTGGTTGAGATAGTAAACAGAATATGTTTTGCAAATTTCCTACCATAGGGGCGATTCACTCCCACTTCACTGGCTGCACAAATAGAGGGCTCGTCAAAGAAAAAGTATTTCTTTGTGGGTTTCCATCAGGGAATTAAATGGGTTTGGGGGGAAGCGCGGACGCTGAAGTGTGCTTTAGGTGTCTTTCGTTCTATCTGCATTTTTATAGACAGGAATTCACCCATTCCGCAATGGGGACATCTGAAAGGCTGCTGCAGAGGTTGCTAAGGCAAGAACTTGGAATTCATCGTATGCCAGATGTACAGTTAGGAAGGATTAAAATAAATAGGATTGCGGGGGGTGGTCCAACTCCAGCCCCCGGTCATCAGCAGACCCTGAACCCTTGGGTCTGATCGCTGAAGCAGGTTGCTGGTATTGAAGCTGCAGGGCAGCAGGAGGCTGGTCGTGTTGTTGGGAGAGCGGTGGGTTGCGAGGTCCATCTGCTTCCTTGGTGATGGGTTTGGTAGAACAGAGAGAGGGTTGGTTGTGGAGAAGGGAAGATGGAGATGGAGGAGAGGACTTCATAGGAGATGGGTTGTAGGGCCAAGACTTTGAAATAGTAACATGGTTTCAGAAGTGTAAAATGGTTTGGGTTGGAAGGGACCTTAAAGATCGTCTGGTTCTAACCCCCCTGCCACAGGCAGGGACATCTCCTATGTAGCTCAAAGCTCTACCCAACCTGGTCTTAAACACATCCAGTGATGGAGCACCCACAACTTCCGCAGACAACCTGTTCCAGAAAGAGCCAAGAAAGGGCAAGCAAAGCAAGAAAAGAAGAGAGTTTAGGAAAAAGATGGAGCTTTCAGCTCCTGTCTGCCTCACGTGGAGCTCTGGGTGCTGACGTGCCCCATGCTGCATGTTGTCTTAGGGCTGCCTGGCCAGGAACCGTCTCCGCTCAATGCTTCTCATGCAGAGATTTTATTCCCAGTTTTTACAGCTTTGCCAAACTAAATCCGTTCGAGCTGAAACACTCCGTGCCAGGAACCTGCTGAAAATGAATTTGTCTTTTTTATTTGCTTTCTGGAAACTGCGGCGAGAATGGCTCAGCAGCTTTTGGTAACAAGATTAGAGAGCTGTCCAGTGTTTAGTCTGTGTTACAGAAGAAAAAAAATCTTACTGTTACCACTACAGTGTGAAGCTTAATACTGAATGTCTTGCAATATTAGATTTAAACTTGGTAGTTGGGCTGCACTTGGAGTCAGGAATTTTTTTCCTGGATTTGCCAGACATATAAAAAATTAACCAAAATTAGAGAAAATTGTGAGTCGTTGGCAAAGTCGCTTTGTGTGTGCCAGGCAAGGCGGTCGGCAGAGAAAACCTAGTGGGGATGTATCCTGCCTGAATGTTATCCCATAATTCCTATAATCATGCAGACTTACCTGCTGTAGGTGAACCTGCTCTGGCAGGGGGGTTGGACTAGATGGTCTCCAGAGGTTCCTTCCAGCCTCTATCATTCTGTGATTCTGGGAAGCTTCACACTACTGAATTTTGTAACAGTCACCAAACACGGATGTTTTCTTCTTCCCATCCCAGTTTGTTTTGGTTTTTTTTAATTTGTTTTCCACCCAGAATTATACAGATAGTAAATCCCCACCTGGCAGAGCAGTGGGAGTCAAGTATAGACATTTATGACTCATTAGCGTGGTGCAGCTTTCATGAACAGGGAAAACAATGTTCAAGGTTCAACAAGGCCAGGGGCCAGATCCTGCACTTGGGTCATAACAACCTCATGCAACACTTCAGGCTTGGGGAAGAGTGCCTGGGAACTTCCAAAGGACCCGGGGTGTTGGCTGACAGGCGGCTGAAGATGAGCTAGGTGCCCAAGAAGGCCACCAGCATGCTGGCTTGTATTAGAAATAGGCTGCCCAGGGCAGGGGTGGAGTCCCCATGATCCCTGGAGGGGTTTCAAAGCCATGGAGATGTGCTGAGAGACATGGGTTAGTGGTGCCCTGGCAGTGCTGGGTTAATGGTTGGACTCGGTGATCTGAAAGGTTTCTTCCAGCCAGAACGATTCTATGATTCTGTGACAATCATCTTGTTTTGGAGCAATGCAATGCTTGCAACCTTCAGTTGTGCAGAGATGCTGAGGCTTAAAATGACAGCATTGGAGTATTTCTACACTACCTACAAAGGCTTCGAAAGTATGAGCTTTTATTTTCTCTAGGAGTTGAGAATCAAATTTTGTTAGAGCTTTGAAAATGTTGGGGTCGTGTGCGACATGCCCTGGGTGGCGCTGCTTTGGCAGGGGCGTTGGACTCGATGATTTCCAGAGGTCCCTTCCAACCCTTAACATTCTGTGATTCTATAGCACTTATTAAGACAAGGATATTGGGGGTGGATTGTGCTTTGGGGTACTGTGTGGGAATTTCTGCCTCTGCAAACCCCAGCAGGTCAACCTGGCTACTGAAATCCCCTTTCCCCTTCTCCCCAGACTCAAATAAATAAACACAACAGTTCTTGAGGTGCTCACATATTACAGTGCAAGGAATTTTCTAGGTACTGCTGGATGGAAATAGTCCAGTTTACTGAATTATTTCCCTACATGTTTGAGTCAGTGGCTTTGATCTCCAAGAATAAAAATCCTCTGGAGGTGGCAGGTTTCAGTGAGAGCCAGAAGGAATCCTTCCATCACCCCCGAATGGGGCTGGCTGGTGGCCTCCGACCCTGGCAGTGCCAGCCTGCCTGTCTCTAGGAAATCATCATGAATAATTCCACTTGTTAATTATGGCTCCACTCACAGCCTTGCTTTTGTCCTTAAACAGTAGTAAAAACTCCTCGACGCCCTGCAGGGGATGTTTCTCTGCCTGGTGATGCTTTCAAGGGATTTCACTTGGTTTATAATCTCACTTCAGTTTAAAGCTCGAGAGTTAGAAATAAGCTGAAGGGAATCATTTTTGTGCTGTTTTCCATAATAAAATGTCCTCGGTCTGCTTTGCATAAATGCTGGGAGGAGCCCTGCCAGCTAGAGAGCCTGACCTTTTAGGGTGACAATTAACTCACCCAGCTCTTTTCTTTTGGCTCTTCCAGTGGGCAAAAAGTTCCAGCGCTTTAATTTGTGGAAAACCTGGGAGCTGAGGAACACGACAGGGGAGTAAAGAAGCAATCACGGCTTTGTCATCCGAAGGGAAGGCTGACCCTTGTGTCCTATCAAATTTAGTCCTAAATATATTTTACCTTTATTATAAAAAGCCCTTCAGATGACACAAGGGTTCCCCGCGCCCCGAGCTAATGAATTCAGCGGCACAGGCTCTTTAAGGTGAAAACTGAATCTTGTTGCCCCTTGACAGAGATGGAATAATAGTGCAACTCAACAGAACATTTTTGAAATGCTAATACTCGCCACCTGCAACTTAATTTTTTTTTTTTCTTCCTGCCTTTTTTTTTTTTTATGACATTTCACAGTCCCATAGTCTCAATAGATGGGTCTGCATCATAAAAGTGACACGGCGCTGATTTAAGAAGGATAGTCGGTCTGAGCGAAACGGATGGAGTGCTTTAAGAGTGTCAGTTTAGCACCTATTACAGAGGGTCAATGTTCATTTTCAATACATCATTAAAGCATCCTGCTAAATCACTCAGAAAATGTTCGTGTTCTCCTTTTTGAGCCCCCGTGTTAGATTACAGGGATAATGAAGTGGAACTGCACATAAATGGCAGTATTACAGAAGCATATTTTATTGTTTTCAGGGCCACTGTTTTAGGTTATTCTGAATATGAAACATTAAAAAATCCACAATGAAATACTGAGTACCTCCTTAGGTGATGGTTCCTATACTTGCGTTTGCAGTCGGCTACCAGCTCCATCAAATTTGATATCTACTGAAGTCATTTTCCCACTCTATCAGTTTTACAATATACAGTGTTCACTAAACTAATATCAATAAAATCAAAACTGCCCTCAGCCTGGTAGCTAGTTCTTAAATTACATTACAGAAGATGTATTTCTATTATTCTGAGAAGAACCCGGGAAGCTCAGTTATTTCAATAGAAGTCACTTCGCCAAGGTCATCTCAAGTGCAAGGTGATTTTTGCTGGCTCCGGATGCTGTGGTCGGAGCAGAGTCTCAGTGATAACCTCTGTCACAATTAAAATCTTGATTATCAGGTTAAGGTTAAAAATCAGGCTGTGGAAGAGAGGAATTGGGAGTTACGAGCATCAGATTAGTAAATATTTAAATAAATCTTTGTAGGCTATAGACCCTTCCCGCAATACACACTGGTAACCACGTGGTACGAAGCCGGATCCTATGGAGAGCATATACAACTACTGAAAATAGGAGCTTGTGGTGTTCTGAACCAGGGAGCAGAGTGCTGGCTTCACCCTAGCAGGGAGAGAAAAAAAATAATGCCAGCTTCCCTCAGGCTTATAAAATATTTATTTTCTTTTATTGAATTTTGTAATGGAAAACATGGCTTTTATTTACAGAAAGGTGATGTAAGTATGTCCTGAGGCACCCATTCTTCATCCCACCTAATCCAGGACATCTAACTGAGAGGCTTAAAATTAATACCTTGGTTACTCTGGGCTTTCACTACCTTCACCAGTCAGAGATGGGTACCTCAGACTTTCTCTGTGTTAATTATGGAAGGGATTTACAGTTTCAAAGTCCTAACCTGTAGACCACATTGACCAGGTGTCATCTACTCTGATGGCTTTTCCTTAGCTAGAGCTGTTTTTCTGGGGCTCGTATCATTTTAATCCCATTTGTCAGGCAGATGAACACACCGAAGGTCATGACAAGGTGGCCTTTCTTCTAGCTCTCTACCGTTCTTCTCCTCCTCTCCAAGTCAGTGCAGATATCTTCTTTGTCTGCAGTGCAGACACAAAGGGCCAGCACATGACAGAGCCATAAGAGGCTTTGCTGAGAGTAGGAAGCACAAGAGGAAAGGCTCCGGGGTGGAAGTGGTGCAGATGAGAGGAGCAGAGAAGGTGGCAGTGGCCATCATGACGTGGAGCTGGGGAGAGCGGAGGAACCTTCTGAGGTGGGTAATGATGCGGGCACTGCAGGTTTTTTTAATGCTTCAGTTGGGAAATTCCTACCATTAACAAGACGTTTGTCTTAATGACAGGCTTATTTTAGAAAGTGTTCAAAGCTAATAACTATACCCAGTAATGATAGTGAACATTATTGAGTTTTCCCCATTCACCTGTAAAGGATTTGAAAAGACTTTACACTACTGCCAGTAGAGTCTTCTGCAGGCTATATACTCTCTTGCTCAGCTCCTCTAGACCCTTCTTACCAAGACTTGCAGGGAAATGTTGCTTGAGAAGGTGCTGGTTCACAAGACAAGGAAGAGCTATGGAAAGAAAGGATGCTTGGATAAAAGGATTTCCCAATACAAATAAAATAAGTGTGATCTGCAATGGAAAACTATTCTGTGAAGAGCAAATGGTCACATTCCTCATTTCTGTTCCCAAGAGCACATGTTTTTTCTTCTCCAGGACAGATTGACGTGGGCTTGAGCATCCTTTCAGGAAGGGGACCGTGGCTCTGCTGTTCTTTGTCTAGGATCACCTCCCAGACACGGGTCAAGGGTGGCATAAGACCACTGGCCCCTTTTCCCCCCTCTCTCCTGAGCTGTGGAGAATAGTCCTTCCAGCATGAGCTGGGGTTGGGGAGCTCCCTGTTATCCAGGTAAAGGAAACCTTCATTTGGGTCCAGGGAAGGACATTTGTATTTTTAGAGCAAATTCCTTTCTACGAAGTCAGTAGAAATGATCCCATGAGCTATGGAATTTGGTCCTGATCCAGAGACAATTTTCTTGTCCTTTCAATTTATTTTCTAGCCTTCCCTCTGGAAAGAAGCCAGCGTTCCCTACGTATCCGTGATTTCAGTTAATTGCCTGAAAAAAATAATTTTGGAGATTTTAATTTTTTTATTTTACAAAGCTGCTCCGAGTTCTCCAGTCATATTATTATTATACTTACTTTATTATATTAATAATTACCATTTTACCTCGGTTTAGCACTCTCTTACTCCCTGCAATATATCAGCATTATCATCTCCCCCATCCTTTTGCATTGTGAAGCTTCAGTGGGTAATGCCAATATTTTCCTTTTTAAGTAGTGAAGACATTATTTATGCCCTGCCCTCAGCCTTTCTGGTCTCAGGCCAGTTCTGGAGCTGCAGTGTCCCCTTCAGAGGCCAGTGACACTTTGCTTCTCAACACGGCCAGCTAGAGTAAGCAACAAGAGAAGTCCCAATGGTTGGTTTGTTTTCTCATGACCTAATAGCTTGGCTTTGGATTTTTTTTTTCTTCCTGAGCACTAAATGGTGGTCTCAAAGGTTCTGTTCAAAATAAACTAATTAATTAATTAATGCTTCAATCCTGTTGAGTGTGGCACACGGCTGCAGCAGTTAGCAGCTGCTCCCTCCATGGGTTCTCTTTACTCGTAGGCTAATTATTGCAGGTTCATCTACACTGAGCAGCAGCTGATGGCTGCTGCTGCGGTTTCTTGTGTCGTGAAAAACTTCTGGAAGGCAGCTCTAGCCTTCTTCATGGCTTACTCTGCTTCTAGACTTCAGGAAGCCTCTTGATCTTTTAGTCTGGAGGGGAGAAGGCTGAGAGGGGATCTACTTAATGCCTATAAATACATAAGGGCTGGGCATCGAGAAGGCAGGGACAACCTCTTTTCACTTGTGCCCTGTGATAGGACAAGGGGGCAATGGATTCAAGCTCAAGTGCAGGAAGTGCCACCTCAACATGAGGAAGAACTTCTTGACTGGAAGGGTTGTAGAGCACTGGAACAGACTCCTCAGGGAGGTTGTGGAGTCTCCTTCTCTGGAGACTTTCAAGACCTGCCTGCATGCATTTCTGAGTGATCTGCTCCAGTTCTGTCCTGCTCTGGGCAGGGGGGTTGGGCTGGATGATCTTTGGAGGTCCCTTGCAACCCCTGACATTCTGTGATCTTTGTGAATTATTGTTGCACAGAGAAGGAACCACATTTGCCCCAGCTCCAGCATGGAGTATCTTGCTCCACATCTATCCTCCCTCCACCCATGGAGGGCTGTCCTTAGGCCAACACCGGCCGTGGCTCAGTTCATGATTTGTGAAGCCGAGGACCCCAACAGCATGGCCACGGTGTTCACACCATGTGCCATGTCCTGCAGAACCGGGCAGGAAAGCACCTGGAGCACAGGAGCTCCTGTGATAAATACAGCCCAAGAATTTAAGTATTACCTTGAGGTTTACTGTACCATCTGACTTACTTCTTCTGGCGTTTTACTGACAGGTCATCTTCTCTAAACCTCTGTACCAGTGATTTGTGTGATACGTCCTGTGGTTTCTATGGCAAACCTTGGTCCACAGATGATCTTAACTTGAATTAATCAGAAGAAAACATTGCATCTCATTTAGTACAAGCCCAAGATCCTGAGCACTGGCGTAATGTGGCTGTAGAGGCTCAGGGGTGGTCTGATGCCTTGGGAAAAATGGCACTTGTATCTGTGGGTCAGCATAGCCCCTTCCTCTGGTGAAACCCAACTGAACCGAACTGGCTTGGACTGATTCATCTCCATCCCTGCATCTGAATGTTATGCCACTGTAAAACAAAATACTAGAGGATAAAACTTTAAAGGTTGGTAATAAAAAGGTAATAAATGGGAATATACAATAGGCTGATGGGAAACTTCATTTATTTCCCTGAGTTACGGATGACCTCATAACTCATGAGTGGTGGAGCGAGGCGGAGTTATGAAAGTCATGAAAGGTCATCAATAACAAGTGGAAATAAATGAGTTAGTCTATTGTATTTTCTGTTTGCATGCATCGCCTGATGATAAATGTGACAGCGATGTTGGGATGATGAGGCTGGGAGAGAGCCCGGGAGGAGCAGAGCACTCCACAGCAGGGCTGCCGGGACCCCAGCCCTGCCTAGGACGCAGGGTCATCGCCTCCATCACAAATGGGGCATGAAGAAAAGCTTCCAGCTGAAGTAGAAAAGAGGTAAGGAAGGTGCCCACAGAGTTGAGGAGGTGACTTCTTGTCCTGGTCCCCTAGGCCACGGGGTAGAACACCCTGTTTTGCTCATGGGAGGGGTAGCTGGTGCAGGTTTCCAGAGCACATGCAAAAGCCAAGCAATGATCAGAAGACTCCAGCAATACCAGCTCAGATGACGTGTAGCGTAGTGTAATGGCACGAAGGTGCAGAAATTGTTTTGATGACGTTCCTCGTGGTGTTAAACTCTTAGTTCAGTGGTTGTATATTTTAATCCAGCCCTCGGTCTCCTCTCGGACTGTTTCTTCCAGTTCGATGGTCAGTGTCCCCACTCTGCTCTTCTGCAGACCCTTGCAGAAGCCAAGGTCAATGCACGGCATGACGACCACTAAAAACTCAAACATTGCTCCCATTTTAAGACGAGCGCTCCGAGGAGGCAGCTGTGTGTACGTAGCTATTCCACCCATAATGGGATTATAAAGTAATCTCGAGGTGGCTGGAAGAGTAACCTTGGGAAACAAGGCATGTGTCTGGTTCTGGTTCAGATACGCTGTGTAACTGCAGCTAAATAGCGTCTGTCTCTGCTTCAGCTCACCATCTGTAGCATGAGGATTTTTATGTTCTTTCCATAAAGGAATATTACTGGGGAGAGGGGGAAAAAGAACCCAGCGATGAATTGTGCAGGTATTCTTGTCCTGGAGACCCAGCCACAGAGCAGTACTCGAGCGGAAAATCACTGGAGGCAACTAAAAGAACAATATATTGATGAGTCAGTTAAAGAGCCAACACTCTTCCTGCTGACAGAGTATTGAACTTCAAAATTTGGTTAGAAGGCACCGTTTTGCTGACAGTACTGTCTTTCAAAGGACATGCAAAATCAACACCTGACCATCTGTAGTCATTTAAGATTCACCCATAACATTTTTTTTTTGTCATAGAGGGGTTGTTGTTAACCTTGACATCCTGGCCAAATGCCAGCCTCTCCCATTCTATATGGGTCGTCAAACATAAACTACTCACAGCCTCTTCTGCCGTGGAATACCCTTTCCAGTTCTGGGACTTTTGCTGCATTTTGTGCCTCAAGAGCATGTGCAGGTTTGCATCCCCCCGTGCCAAGTTGAGGCAAACCGTAAGCTTCGCTGATATGGTCCACGTAGTCCCGGAGTGAGGCCGCTTCACGCTTTCCCAAGGTCTTCCCAAGACTGTGTTTACAAGAGGCCATCCCCTGCGGGTTTTTCCTCAGGTGCACTCACAGTGCTCTGGCAGGTGTGACAGTCAGGCTTCTCCTCGGGGTGGTCTTCAAGGACATACACGGCTGGTGTGCAGATTCCTTGTGCCATAGATCAGTGGGGCACTAGGAAGGAAGAATCTCCTGACTTCTACCTTCCAGCTTCTGTAAACCTACAGGAGCTAAGCGTGTTTTATCCTTCATTTCCTAAATTCTGATGAGCAGTTCAAACCCTCAGGTATTGCTAAGTGAAGAAGCTAGGAAA
This sequence comes from Ceryle rudis, assembly GCA_033439905.1. Classification (NCBI taxonomy): domain Eukaryota; kingdom Metazoa; phylum Chordata; class Aves; order Coraciiformes; family Cerylidae; genus Ceryle; species Ceryle rudis. The sequence continues at coordinate 13,541 of JAAGNO010002585.1, forward strand.
AAAGTAGCTGAAGCGAGTTTCCACCCTGCAGTAGGCAGCGTCGGGGAAGATCAATGTGAAATATTTCTATGCCTCCTTGCTTGAACATACCAGGGAGCACTGCTGTACCTGGTTTAGTGTCCTTGGCTTTTCTCCTTCCTTCAATCACTATTATCTGTAACTTGGGAATAAAGGCTCCATTCAGTCTGAAAGGAGCAGTTCTGCAGTGGTTTATGAATGCTTTGTTTGCTCAAACATCTGAAATATATTACTCTGAGTCATTAAGAGCCTTTTTTCACAGTATGTCCCTGACTTCAGTACTTCATCCTTGACGTTCCCTATATAAGCATTGCTCTTGATTTATACGGAGCGTTAATGATTTGCAGTGCATGAAGTACAATGAAATAACCACGTCTTCAGAGGGCGGATTTCAAATTACAGGTGTAGCTTTAACTTGGGCCAAAGACCGGAGATGCCTGTGCAAGTCAGTCCTTGGCGCCCACCCTGAGACACCACTGATGTTCTTCATTCTCAGGGGCGGGACCACCAAAGCACAGATGAGCAGAGGTCATTTCAGACAGCTCTTGAATAGTTACAGGACCCTACTTCTGCTCCAACCTCTTTGGCGAGGTTTATCGAGCGTTGCCCACAGTCCTTGCTGTGCTGTGAGCCAACCGACCACCACTTTCCACGTCTGAAGGATTTCTCCTGCAAAATTCATGTTGGCCGTGGCCAGAGGTGAGATTTGCCTTGCTCATGGCAGTGCTGAGCACTGACATCCTCTGCAATTAATGATGCTGGGGGCGGGGAAATTACCGTCCTCCTTGATCTGACCTGGTCGGAAAGTGTCGTATCTCTCGGCTTTTGGCACTAGCTGGAGGCATTTCATTTGCGGGATGCCCTTTTTATAGGATCAGAGGCAATCTTCTCAATTCCACACGTTGGCATTTTGCTGACTTGCTGAATGTAGCCTTAGTAATGGGAAGGGAGAATATAGTAGAAAGATAAGGAAATTAGAGGTTTGGCAAAAGATGAAGTGTTAACTGTATGAGAAATGAAAGAATGTTCGTGTCGACTGGTTCAAATAGCATAATTTAGCTAATGCTCATTGAATCCTTTCCACCCAGGATTAACCACTGCCAGAAACACTCAGTCATGAGCCTGGGGTCTTACCAGAGAGAAACCCCAAATACTTGTAGCTGAGTTGGTCACCACAGTGAAAACATCTGAAAGAAGAATTCAAGGATAAGATATAAACAGTTCTTCCCTCAATAATTTATAATGTTTGGGGGAGTTTTGGCACGAGCTGGGAGATGAGATTTGCTCTGCCCAGGACAAGTCATTTTATCTGAACAGTCCTTGTTTTCCCACACTGTCTTCTGACACTATGGGATGTTTCTATCACAGCTCTCTAGGAAGTGAACTGGGTTTTTTAGTTTATGTTTGAACAAAGCTTTGCCCCATGAATCCCGGATTGTGGCTGGGCTCTTTTAGTGGGACCTGTCTCACTGGTTGTATGTGAAATCCAAACCTTGTCAGGAGTCGTGTCTGGTGCTGCAAGTGTTGGGACTAACTAAAACATAGCTCCATAAATTACCATTCATTGTTTAGTCAAATTAATAATTACAGAACCACAGAATGGTAGGGGGTTGGAAGGAACCTCCAAAGATCATCGAGTCCAACCCCCCTGCCCAGAGCAGGACAGAACTAGAGCAGATCACTCAGAAATGCATCCAGGCAGGTCTTGAAAGTCTCCAGAGAAGGAGACTCCACAACCTCTCTGGGCAGTCTGTTCCAGTGCTCTACAACTCTTCCAGTCAAGAAGTTCTTCCTCATGTTGAGGTGGCACTTCCTGCACTCGAGCTGGGATCCATTGCCTCCTGTCCTATCACAGGGCACAAGGGAAAAGAGACTGTCCCTGCCTTCTGGATTCCCAGCCCTTATGTATTTATAGACATTAACTAGATGCCCTCTCAGTCTTCTCCTCTCTATAATAATACAGTTGAGCCAATTAAAAATGTAGGCTTTGAGATTCCTTTGAAGGGATGGAAGCCACAGAGGATTATACATCAGTTAAAGTACCGCAGAAGGCTTTTCACCGAATGCCCTGCAGGTATGTGTTATATCTTGGTTGAATGACTGTTGTGTTACATTGGTGGAAATCATTTCATTATCAAAGCTGTGATTTACACACCGGATAACATCTACTGGCCCGTACAAACCTTCCACTGGTTTTATTCGTACTCCTGTTGGCTGCAGGTTTGACGTCAGAAATTTTGAACGTTGACGTTACCATCGTGAGCAGTAGCTGCACTTTAATAAAGTGTTTTCTCCTGTTTTCCTAACACAGAGATATTATTTAGGTAAGGGATTAGCAAAAACAATTGAGCCATCAGTGCCCCTGTTCTTTTTATGATGTGCTAATTTGTACCTGACCTTCGGTGAGTGAATGAATACGTTTCGGGTGTTGTTTCTGTGTCTGTGCACATGGACTTGCAGTCTGAGAGAATTTCTGGGGTTTTTCTTCACGTTTAAGAGTGAATTGTTTCTCGGAAAAACCAGAGCATCTGGTTGATAATATTTGTGATGAGCACCATGCTAAAGATCTTCAAAAGAAACTATCCCCAGACTCTCGATGTAATGAATATTGTTATTTGTGGCACTTGGCATATGGTGGCTACGTTGGCAAATAATTTAGCATTAAACAAGCTTGCACTTGGCCCCCTCGATTTCCGGGCTGTTGTAAATTAAATACATGTTTAAAGATCGTGTTTGTGTTTAAGTTATAGACTTAACTCGCAATAATTCATTATGTATAGTGCAATGTGCATTCCTCAAATGTTCAGTTTATTGAGCTCGTTTTAATTTGTGATCATTAAACGTAAACAAGGCATGTACCTACTGCAATCAGGCTAAAAAGTCAATATTTAACAGCCATTACCCAAATGGTGATATCTAAGATTGTATTCCGTTAGCAGAAGAGAAATCTCCTCTGTAATCGGCTGCGTAGGGAGGAGGTGGTGGGTAGCACAGAGCCATTGAGTATCCCGTCCAAAGAGATAATGAGATAATTTGAGAAGGGAACAATTAAAAAATAGAGGGGGA
>JAAGNO010002588.1:0-24573 GCA_033439905.1 Ceryle rudis
TCATATTTGGTATAAAGCAGAGGGATCTGAAGGGTCTATAGTTTTCTTTTCTAATGTTTCTCTCTTATTCCCTTTGTCTTTCCCTTTGGGGAGGGAGGGGGGTTAACAGAGAGCATCTGTTATAGGTCTAAGGAGCCGCCCTGATGACTTCGTATCTCAGCTGTATGTGACAAAAAGATTTCCATGAACAACAGGTTTAGCGGAAAGTGTCATTCAAGGTTGACAGAAGAAATATTTTTTTTCTTCATCTTTTCTCATTACTGTCAACAAAGTTTATGTCATTCTTAATAGTTTTTATGCTTTTCTCTTCCTTTGAAAGGCATGTTTGTTTGTTTGTTTATTTAGAGAACAATACTGGCAGGCTAACGTTTATCAGAAAAAATTTACGAGACTAAATCAGACAACTCTTGCAATCAATGCATAAAGATTGATAAGGCAGTATTTCGATTTCCTGTCCCTGTGAGTTTAGAAACCAGAGTTAAAAACTGGTATTTAAAAAATTACTTTTGAGCTACTAGCAATGCAGTATGTTTGGTTACTCTTTTGGAAGGACTACATATGAATAGCAATCTGTAGTTTATATTTTTTTTTATCAAACCTGTAATACTGTTTAAAAAAAATAATTAAAAAAGAAAAGCAACAAAACTCACAGAAGCTCATGTAAGGTAAGATACACTCATGGGCAATCTTATGTGTTCAGGCTCACTCCAAGCAACAGTTTTGAACCCATTTTATGGCAACCCTGTAAATGAATACAGTTTGTGTAAATATTTTAATTAGATAAATGATTTATGAAAAATACTTAAAGTTCATTTTCAGTGAAATTATACATCTAATAGGAGAAATATTGAAGAATAAATTCTGTTTATGAGACTGACATAAGAAAATAAAATCTCTGCCTGTTGCAAACGTAAGCTCGGACTGAAAGAAGCATTCACCGTGACTGATGTTTCAAATGACTAAGAATGTCTTCACTTCTTGATGAAGTTTGGAAAAACAGACAACACTGTCAGTCTAAATGTTACCTGCCATAACTTTGTGCTGCCATCATAGTCCCATTTATATATGCTATATAATGTAGATCAAGTGTTTATAAATATCTTACGCTTTTAAATGTTACTGGAAGGTGGTTACATGAATAATTGCCCCTAATGTTGGAAAAACACCCCTAAATGGAAGAAATATGATTATTTGCTGTCCACACTTGAAAAGAAACTTTTTGTTGCTGTTTTTGACATTTACTGAATTCCTTGTGCATGTGCATCTGTTTGCCTCTGGAACTGTCTAGAAGCAGTATACTAGTTTGGTTTGAGTTCATTTTCATTTACATACATTCATTTAATTTAGTACAATGTTCCCCTGGATGTACACAAAAAATTAATAGAGTAAATTAAAGAAAGAAAAAACTTCCTTATATGACCATTCTGACGTTTTATGGAAAAAGCTACCATGAAGAACAGACTAATTAATTCCACAGTTCTGGCTTGTAATATATATTGAGAAGAATTTCTTGAAGTGCTTATTTGCGTGACAATACGAAGACTACATTTCAAACTCATAGTTACCTCATCAGACTACCCCTGGGGTTTATTCCAACAGTTGTGATCTGGATGATTTGATATATAAATATTCTGGAATTTACATGCACATGATTTTGGATAACTAATATGTCTTCTTCTTAACTGATCTCTTAACAGCTGGCAAAAAACATTATTTTTTTTCTTCAGTCTATGATTGGGTCACTGTGAATCTCACACTATTAATCAAGATGAAAAAGTACTCAAGAGATGTTGGTTAATACACAGAAATAAAACATGCATCATCAGCAGGATGCATCAGAACAGACATTTTCCTTGAGCTTTGCATCTTAATTCTAATCCATCCAGTCATTTAATTTGATTGCAATTAGCATTCTTCTGGATGTTTTTTTCAATCCTTTTCAGCTGCTATAAAAACTATAAACTGATCCAACTGATAGTCTCTGATCCAAGTGGTTTGAATTTCAACTTCAAGAAGCAGCTTGACATGACTGGTCCCCTCCTAGAAATAATTTGGTAAGTATCATTCTGAAATATTTGTTTAGATAGACAATACCACTGAAATACAAATTATACAACAAAAGGAGTTTCAGTTAATCCTCCAAATGATTGCTTTCGTTTTACAAAAGATAAAGAAATCTCAATTAAAACCTGATTTCTTCAATCATTTCATTCCATGTCAGTAAATGGGCTGAAGCAGCAATATAACCCTTGCTGTAACTATCCAGTACAGTCCTTTTATGCCCTTTTATCTGTATCCTCAACTACCTCACAGTTTAAATGTAACCACTTCTTTTCCTGTAGGGGATTCTTACCGTTCTTTAGTCATCTCATGAGCACACGGCAACACTCTGATGTGTGTGCCCACTTCAAGAATCTTTAGAATAAGATTTCTTTCAAATACTAGTCAGAATGTGTAGTTCTTGTAAATGAAGCTTGGGGTCTTTTTAGAGATTGCTTTATCTGCTGTTAACACTAATCTTCACAAATATCAGTCAAAATTTCTCTAAGCATGCAATGTCCTTGAGTTACATGTACACAGGAAAAACTTGGATTACATAAGAAAAAAGAAAAAAAGGTAACAGTAGAGGAATTGTAAAGACAAAAATGTGGAAAAAAATATAGAGAAAAAATAGCTTTTTTCTCACTTTTCAAAATGTAATAATTTACAAAATAATAAAATTTGGGAGGGACATGTAACTTTCACGTTTCACACACTTGATTTGGCTACACCAATACAAACAAGTTCACCAGTACATCATGTTATACAGAGGGAAACACCATGAATTTAGTAACAGCATCTAAATGTTATTCTAAAGAAAGCACTTTTTCTTTCTCCTTCATGTTTACTAGCATAACATTGTAGCCAGATAAGGAGAAAAGGTTGGTGTTTTGGCCAAAGGTTTTCCTTTTACTTAAAAGTTTCTTCATGCAACCCACCCAAAAATTAAAAAAAAAAAAAAGGGTGGCTGTGACAGGGAAAACGAAACTAATATTTTTGTCCTTGATCTATAAGCTATTACTGTACCTAAGCATGCAATATTGTAGTCTTCTGTTTTTACAAAAAATAACTTGCAGCTTATTTTAGATATTAATTTTTGATGAAGGGACAATAAGTACATAATTTTCTACATTCTAAATGTTGAAAGTAAATGGAAGAGCTTTAAAGGCTGATCTGCATAAAGGGAATCTAAATAATCTTAAACAGGGTCTTTGTTTTAGGGGCTTTATTTTTCAAAGACGACATGTTATATCAGATTATCAATCCAATATAGATATCCAAAATACATCCATTGCACTAAGATCTAAAGGTGCCTAAAAAAGACTTACAAAAGATGATAAATGATGCTCAGCTGAAGATGCTTACACTGATCCTAGAACTGGATCAGGGGAGTCGCTCTCTGTATTTGGTCTTTAGCTGTGAGACAGCTAATATCAAATGTCACAAAACCTTCCTTCCACTTCTGCAAAAGCCAAGTGGAGGTTTTTTACATCTTTAAATAATTATATTTCTTTATAAAAACTTTACGGAGATAGAGCTATTTGATGAATGGAAAGGAAAATAAGGAAAGAAATGTATTTGAAAACTACCATTTTTATATTTAAGAGTTATTTTTACACAGGCATGACCTTTTGCTGGATGGCAAAATCAGTGTTTCACATGCATCTGTGTGTTCATCTTTGAAAAACCACCAGGAGAGTTTCTTCAAATTCATATTACTTCTGAAAAGAGTGAAATGGTGGCCATCTGTTTTGTTGTGCTGATCCCTTCCAGATGCACACACGTCATAGTGCTGGCTGAGCTGTCAACAGTGGATCTTAAGGACTGGATCAGAACAGCACTGAAATAAACCTAACTCATTATCATTTGACCCATTCTCAAGACTCTCTGTTTGTGCTTACAAGTACATTGCTGTAAACACAGATGCTCCTTGGCTTTCCCTAGAAAAAAAAAAAAATGAAAAAATGTTGCCAAATGCATTCCATAGCATTTATGTCCTCTAGAGGGATCCCCATCTTCCTAGCTGCATCTTCCTACACTGTATGGATTACCATATAGCTGGGCAAGTGCTGCACACAACATGACATCAGAAGGTAACCCAAACACATAGTAACATGAGTCCTTCAGTGCATGACTCAATGTTCTATCAAAAAAAGAGTTGAAAGCTTTTTCATCACATGATGAATGTCTTTTTCATCACAAACTAAAACATTTATTTTGTTTCCAATTTTCTTATGCTATTCATTCACTGGTAATTTCTCAAAACTGTGTTCCAAATTAAAAATAAAATAGAATCTCTAATTATGATATTTTTTAAAAGAAACTCCAAGACTTGACACAAACAAACAAATGAACAAAAAGCTGAACAAGAAAACATAAAGTATTTTCCAATTCATTTAAAATCTGATTTCTTTAGGTTAACTATTTCAATCAAACATTATTATGCTTATAATCTGAAAAAACAGTTTCTTCATTAAAGGTAAATTGCTGAAAGATCTGTCCTAGTTTTGTCCTGCTCTGGCAGGGGGTTTGGACTCAATGATCTTTGGAGGTCCCTTCCAAGCCCTAACATTCTGTGATTCTGTGCTCGTACAGCCCGAGTAGATTAATATATTGGAGAAAAAGGGGGGTTTTTTTAAGTCCCAGTATGAATCAGCTTCTTTCACTACATATTTTTGTTTGTTTGTGCATTTGTGAGGAGGAATTACTGTTTGATGATTTTGTCAGGAATAATTTTTTTCAATGGAAGGAAGTAATAGATGACAGGCCACCATGAAAAGACAAACCTGAGCTGTATTGTCTAGCTAAGCTGCAATGGCTGCTAGCCAACAGTACAGTATTTTGCATACTAGAGATAGCTATTTGGGGATCTGATACCAATATCGAGATTTCAAGGGGCATAAAACAGGGAAGTGGATAAGAATAGGGGAAGTCCATATAGATTCCAGCAGCTGGAGTTCATGTTTGCAGCAGGCAATAATCTTTATGATACTGTTGAAGAATACAGCTATTTTGAATGGAAAAGAGAAATCCCTGTCACATTAACAAATATTAAGGGGGAAAAAAAAGCCTCTGTTAAGTCTATGCCTGATCAATTACAGTGCCATTCACATAAAGGATATATACATGGAGAATAGACATTGGTAAGTAGATTTCATTTTAAAAAACTTAAATACCTAAAATATTGATTTCTGCAAGTACCCACTTGGCTATCTTTTTACTTTCACTTCATAGCTAAGCATCTTTAGGTGGCCATTAATTTTGTCTTAAGATAAACATATATAACAGCTGTTGCAAAGAGAAAGAGAACACCCAATAACATGACACTGCTAAGGGCAATTTATTAAGCAGACCAAGCAAGGGATAGGCTGCATCATGAAAAGCTTTACACAAATACTCACATAGACCAAACCAAGACCACAACAATTACCTTACCAGTGGATTGGCACAGCCAAGCCTTGGGGAAACATGACACTTGGACCAGTTTCAGCATCATGCTCTGGCTGGTGACTGAGTACCAACACATAGTTGGTACACTGTATATAACCTCTTCCTCTACACAGTGCTGAATGTTGGATGTCCATGAAACAACACTTCACCTCAATCTATCGTAAGTGTCAGGAAGGGGATTATAGGAACAGGCTGCCAATGAAATCAGTCCATGAGGATACCATGATGTAGCTTTTCAGCAGTTTCAAGTGGTTTTCACCTTTTTTGGTTGCATTGTCCTGCCTGCCATTGCACAATGTACACAGATGCTCCATTCTTCATGCTCCTACAAAACCAGATCAGAGAAGTACTCTGAGGGGAACTCTTATCTTTCTACTCACTATTAGGAACACCTGAGATATTTATTTTATTTTAGGTCTCCATAAAGTATGTGCTTACAACTAAATGAGATGAATCCCAGTGTGATTAGCCCTTTGAAGATGTTGGTATGGAAGCAGTATACTTAGTAGGCATACACATAAGGAACTCAGAGTGTGATTTATTATTTTTTTTTCTTAAAAAGCCAAGGTTATTTTTAAATTGTACTAAGGCAAACAGATCAAAGACAGCAACTAGATCAAGTCATGCTGTGCTCAGCAATATACCTAGTTTTGTGTAAGTTATGTAGAAATTGAGGGAGACACCAGTGGAAACAGTCATTTTTGTTAAGCAGCAGTCCCGATGGATGCTCTGAAATTTTCTGCCAGATATATAAAATTGAGCACATAGAACCTATGTTTTTGTTATTGCCATTTTAATGAGATTATCTTGTGATATTGGCATTAATGTCCATGTAAATGGTGGAAAAACAATTCTATGCACAGTTTACTTCTTATTTGCTTCTTACTTAATAGCCAGAGACATAGTTTTAAAATGTTAATGCTTTCAGTAGTTCAACTGGCAAATAAAAAAGGACTAGCAACCAGTTTTCTTTTTCTGACCTCTTTCTCTCACACTGTCAGTGTAACAAATAATGCCAGCTGCTACTTAAATTAAATGGAAACATTAAATTACATTTTAATTAAAACTGATTTTCAATATTTGTCATGCTTTGTATGTGGCAAGGAACACAGCTTATGAAACTGTTCCAGGATAGAACTTTGAAAGCTTTGAGACATGAAAATGAGTTAACAAGAACCATCTCAGCAGCTTCCCTTCTTCAGGAACAAGGATATTTAGGCATAGTAAGGTCAAAGAGTCAGAGCTCAGTCAATAAGGAAAACACCATAGCATTCTGAGGAAGCTTACATCCTTGTTTCATTGCTGTATGAAGCTGTGCAGGGCAGAGCTTCTGACAGTCCACCTTGCTACCCCCAGGCTGCACTGGTAGGTGCAGGTGGACTGCACAATACCTTTTGGACAGTCAACAAAACCATGAAGAGATGAAGTACGCATTTTCAAGGTTATAGTACTATAATCTTGCCCAATGGGATCTTCCTTAGAGAAAGAGAGGTCATTCAATATGACCTGATATATTGATTCCAAAAACAGTTGCATAATTATTATTTCAGCTGAAATAAAGTTTCTTCCAGGCTCAGATAGGATTGATGTGAACTCCACTAGGCAATGTGAATATCTGCCTCACACTGATCTTTGTGTGAATAGTTTAGTCTCAACTCTGAATGTTAGGCATGTATTTTATTGCCCCATTTGTATTTATTAAGGAGATTTCTAAAAGCAGTCAGCTTTCTCTTACTACTTCCTTTCTGGTATATTTTTTCCTTCTTCTTTTTTCAGTCTTCGTTTCACTCTCCCTGTTTCGTCACTTTCAGAGTAAAGAAGTTTTTCCTCCTATTTAAATGGAACCTCCTGTGTTCCAACTTGTGCCCATTGCCGCTTGTCTTGTCACTGGGCATCACTGAAAAGAATTTGTCTCCATCCTCCTTGCATCCACCCTTTAGATATTTATAGACATTGAGAAGGTGTCCTCTCAGTCTTCTCTTCTCTAGGCTAATTAAACCCAGCTCTCTCAAACTTTCCTTGTAAGAGTGCCCCAGTGCCCCAGTCATCTTCCTTGCCCTCTGCTGGACTCTTTCCAGTAGTTCCCTGTCTCTCTTGAACTGGGGGGCCCAGAACTGGACACAGTATTCCAGATGTGGCCTCACCAGGGCATAATACAGGGGAAGGAGAACCTCCCTTGACCTACCGGACACACTCTTCTTAATGCATCCCAGGATACCATTGGCCTTTTTGGCCACAAGGGCACATTGTTGCCTTATAGTTAACGTTGTCTACCAGGACTCCAAGATCCTTCTCCTCAAGGCTGCTTTACAGCAGGTGAACCCCTAACCTATATCAATGCATGAGGTTGTTCCTTCCCAGGTGCAGGACCCTACGTTTTCCCTTGTTGAACCTCATTAAGTTTTGCCCTGCCCAATACTCCAGCATTTCCAGGTCATGCTGGATGGTGTTAAAAGATAACCTCTGTACCAATTTTTTTTTACCTGTACCCCTAGAGTTTTATTTTCCACCCTGATTCTGCTCAGCTTGTGGATTGCTGTCATTCATGCCCACATGAAAGAGGAACGGGATAGATATTAGTCCATGCTTTTGATCAGTTGTGATACCCGTTCAGTAATGTCTCTGGACAGGAGGCAGCAGACCTCTCGTGATGCTCTGTTGAGTTGGCTGATGGGTGCTTCAGTGCCCTTTAACAGAGTGTCCCACCCTCATTGTTTCTTTTTGTGGTGTTTCCTGTGTGCTATTAATTTCCTGCACCCCTTGTTTGGGGGTATCTGTGGTTGCAACTGTGGAAGGTGGAGACTGAAGGGGAGGGAGTCTTGCTTTAGTGGGTCACCAGTGTCCAAGGTGCCTCATTCACAATGGTGTCCTCAACAGGAAAATGCTTACAAAACCACACATCTATCTCCATCTCAGCTCTACTGATACTGCACAGCCTCTCAACAGTTTCTTGGAACTGCCACTTGACATAACAGGTCATCAACCTGTGCACACTTTGTGCAGGAAATAACTTTTTCACCAGGAGTATGGTTTAGGCAACCCCTACAGCCTGCTGCCTGGATTGAGATCTCCTTTGGTGCCAGGTCTGTATGGGTGGACACACTAGACACCACCGGGACTTTCTCAGAAGGAGCAGTGGCTTTAGTCCCGAGGGGAGTACCCACCATTTTGCTAGGGCCCTTATCCTCAGCTGTGGCCCTACCAGGAGGTTTCAGTGCGCTCCCTGCAGCTGAGGAGACGCCGCGATGCCGCCTCAACTGCTGTTGAGCTTCCCCGTCCTGACGTCGCGCCAACCGCTGTGCCGTGCACTCGCGGCGCCACACGCTGCTCACGCTGCCTAGGGCAGCGCTTCAGGGAAGGGGAGGTGGCTGCCGCGAGTGCGGCTCCGCACGGGCCGCCTCAGCTGCCGCCCTCAGGCTGTCCACACTCCGCGCGAGTGAGTTGCTCTTCAGGCTTCCGAAAGCCCCCTAAAAGAGCCTTTTGCCGACCCTTTTTGTTGCGATTACCCTTGCCCATTGTGGATTTACCCCACTGGAACTAGTCCCTCGGAGAGTGGGTGTCCATGCATGCGAACTTCGATGTCGGCCCCCGGCACGGGCGAGCCCTCGCCTTCCCGGCTTCGAAAAGCCCCGCAAAGAGCTCCTGGCCGGCCCTTTTTGCCGTGAATGCCTTCCCCAAATCATACAGCCTCTTTGAGAAATTTGACCTAATACTTGTCCCCCACCCCCAGTGTGAAGGACTCTTCTTTATACCTGGAGGGGTTTTCCTTACCTACATCATGTCCTTTTGTTCTGCACCTCAGAGAAAAGGTTGGCTCTGGCCTTTTCTGTATCCACCCATATAATCACCACATAAACAAACACAAATTTCTAGATTCACAGCAGCTTAACCACAGGAAGGGGAAGAAGAGGGAAAAAAAAAAAAAAAAAGAGAGAGAGAGAAATTTCTGGATTCCAGACCCTGTTTGGATATTTAACATACTTGGTGGTGTGAAGCAGGGAAACGAACACAAAGCCATTTCTTATTGCAGAGAGTAAAATTCCTTGCAGTTCCATGCAGGTGAAGTATCCACCCTAGGAAATTCAATACAGTATTCCAAAGTGCAGAGGTCCAAGAGTCGAACCAAAAAATCATTCATTTTGGTGCTGACATGCAACTTCCTCACTGCCTTTTGTCTTGCTGCCTCATATAACAGCAACATTGCAGTGGTCTTCAGGGTGTGGTTGTCAGACAGCAGCAAGGGCTGATGATGGAAGCCTATGAATGAGGGTTTCCATAAAGCAGGTGGGCAGTGACCACTCCAAGTGCTGTCCCACAGCATCAGACCCAGGTGAGCAGAGTCAGCTTGCAACAGCAGTGAGTCCTATTGAAGGTGTGGTGAGCATCAGTCAAAAGTGAGATAACAAGTTAGGTCTGAGGTGAATCCAGGCCATTCAGGAACAGGAGTGGAGACATATACATTTAAAGCATAGCTCAGGTTTGGATGGAGGGCTTGAACAAAGCTCCTCGGGATCATTATGGCTTATTAGTGTTTCAAGAAGTCTGATGCTGATTTAGAACTGTGAAGGTTGATAGATAGTCACCTAATTTTTAGAGTGCACAAATTTGTGCTTCTCAGCTGTTTTTTTGGTTTGTTTTTCTTTGGGGGGGAGGGGGTGGTGTTGGAATTGAGATAACTCTTGCTCATGCTTGATGACTTCTATGTATGCCTAATTCTTGCTCTATTTATACCTTCTGGAGAATACAGGAATTTCCTCCACAGAGCAGTGTACATTAGTAATGAGTTTTGCTGTGTCTAGGTAGATTAATGCTGAGGTGCCTGTATTTCTGCCTAAGAGCCCTAACAGGTCATCCTATGCTCTGAGGCTGAGTTTCTTGGCACTTGATACTATGCCTTAGGACCAGTAGAACCTTCAACCAGAGACACTTTGCCCATACTGGGTCTGACTTTGAGGGGCTAACTCTGTTCTCCAGAGACAGACATTTGACTAAGGTGAAAGTGGCTTTGAAAACTCAGTTCAGTAATAAAAAAGTACTATTTATTTGGACAAATTATTTCACTAATATTATGTTATGGTTACAGAAATTATGACTCAGTCATGAATAATTCAGAGGATTTCAACAGATTACATTTGTTGGATAATTTGCCAACAAATAGTTCAGCTAACTGAAAGTCATATAAATCTCACATAAAATCCACATCTACTTGGTCTGGAAATGTTTGATATAGGAATAGATATTCCCAGGAGAAAGCTCATATTGCCGTCAAATGTTAGATGGGTTCATATTCTGTTGAAAAGAATGTGTAGATTATTAAAAATATAATACAACATGGATATTTAATTAATTATGAGTCAACAACAAGAAGAATACACAAACAAAAGCCTGTTGGAGACAGAAAATTAAATTTTGTTAAAATTAGATATCAAACTTCATGAAAGGTGAAAATGTATTTGTTTGTTTTTTTTTTTTAAATACACGTTAATGAAGTAAAGTATGTAAGCAAAGGACAATACTGAATGGCATAAGTAACATTTAGAAAGTTGAATAATACATGTAGGCTGTGAAACTGGCCTTGCAGGAGCTAGAAAACATACATAACTAAAATAATTTAGATAAATATTTCAATGTTGTGTTTGATATACATGCAAAACCTCAAGATGTCATTGCTAAATTGTAAACTGCAGCCAGTGCAATACACATTCTCTTGCAGTAGGTTTGACTGGTTTTTCAGGATTGCTTTATACAACACAGCTTCTTGATTTGATAGAATCATCATTCCACTTCATTTCCTATATCCAGACATGAGAGATCTATTGCATTCAGGTTTTCAATTATAGTATGCATTTTGTTTAGATTTAGCTAGAGTTATTGTGGGAGGTAGCAGACTATTCCAACAATTTTTGGACTTCATTATAAATAAATATACATAGCAGCAATTTTTTCACTCAATAGAATTATACCAAGAATGTCTTACCAGTAAAATAAAATCAAATTACAGTACTGGCTTTTAAATTGCACTATACATAAGTATGTTCTTACATGTGTGTGTATATATACATAGGTATAGTACAAGATCTGTTATGCATATGACCAAATAAACTACCTAAATACTATCTAATTTCTCTAGTACTTCAAAGGTACAGTTTATGCTTCAAGTTTAATACAAGCTTAAGTATTTTGGTGAATCAAAGCCAGAGTATTCACCACCTTGCAGGCACAACCCCTAATCACTGAACTTCAGAACATACATTTTAATAGATTTTCAAATTGATTTGGAATCAAATTAAAACCTCAAATCTGAATAACCATGGCTTTGGAAAAGCTCTGCTGGAATTTGCATATTGAAACAAAACTCAAACATAGTTATGAGACTAAAAAAGGAGACACTAGTTAATTCATAGGTTCAAAGGAACATGCTCTTGGTTTTGTGGTTAAAGCTTTCAGATATTATGTCAAGGCACAGCACATGTTTAGAAAAGTTCATTTGAGAAGGGCAAGCTCTTGCAATGTGCTACAGTAGTTCTCTTAAGGGCATTCTGCTGAACACTACTGCCATTTCCCTTCTGTTTCAGGAGTTGCTATCTGTTGAAACTCTATTACCTGATTCAGCCCTTTAATGGACTACTTATAAAACAACAAACTTCATTCTCCACTGCGGCTACCTTCTCATCCTGTCCCTGGTAGTCTTAATTCAGCCTGAACATTCACCCTTAGGTTAAAAAGTGCTCAATTACAAGCTAGGCAGAAACACTTTTTTGGCTCATTTGTGAAAAGAGAAAATGGAGCTTGCCTTCTAGCTTCAAGGAGTTGGGAAGCTTCTGAGGTACAGAACACAGAGTTCTTTTATGTTTTCAGTGTGTGAATTTACAACAGTTCTGCAAAGGAGTAGGTATTAAGAACAAATGGGCAGGTAGTTTAAGCATTCTTAGCTTTCTTCATCAATCCATAGCTGACGATAAGCATGAGGAGCAGCATGAATCCTTGATAAGCTATAGAGATTTTTTTTTTTAAAGTCATGTATATTTTAAAAGTGCAATTGGCATGCAGAATGTAACTCTGAGGCTGAAATTTCAGTTACTTTTTCTGTCCCTTTCTATGGAAGAAATATTAGTGAAAACAACCAGAAATCTTTCCTATTTGAAAATGCATATTAAATTATCAAAAGAATTTTAAGGAAATTAGTAGGTTACTGATAACTATTATAAATCAGAGAAGGAGATTTTGCAGTTTGCCAGTCTGGTGTCTAGAGTGAAATTTTGGTGAGTAAGTTTGTCACTGTTGCAATAGTAAAAATATTATTTATAATTTTGCTGTAGAAATAGATAAAAAAAAAAAAAATTGCATGAATTGAGTATTCTTCAGAGTAACTACAGAATTATTGTAAACTTATGTTTCCAGATCCTTTTGCTTTTGTTCATACAGAACCAGAAGATACCAACTGTGCTATTACATTATTTATAATTTTGCTGTAGAAATAGATAAATAACACCTGACCTAATGCCTAGATGTTGTGGTTTAACCCTGGCCAGCAGCTAAACCCCACAGACCCACTTACATCCCCCCTCACATCCCCCTGTAGGATTGGGAAGAGAATCAGATGAAGAATTAAGTGTGAGAAAACTCTGAAAGTCAATTTAATAGGTACAGCAAGAGCTGCGTGTGCAAACAAAGCAAAATAACTCCATTCACTACTTCCCATCAGCAGGCAGGTGTTCATCTATCTCAAGGAAAGCAGGGATTCATCACATCTAACAGTTACTTGGGAAGACAAATGCCGTAAATCCAAATGTGCCCTCCTCCCTCCTTCTTCCCCTGGCTTTACTGCTAAGCATGATGTCATATGGTATGGAATATTCCCTTGGTCAGTTAGAGTCAGCTGTCCTGGCTCTCTTCCCTCACAGCTTCTTGTGGGCCTCCAGCCTGCTCACTGTCAGTGGAGAATGAGCAGCAGAAAAGGGCATGTTCCTCTCTCTGTAAGCACTGTTCAGCAATAACTAAAATATCCCTGTGTTATTAACCCTATTTCCAAAACAAATCCGACACATAGAATTATATAAGGTATTATGAAAAAAATTAACTCTATCCCACCAATAATGAGTACAGTGGAGGACAAAAAAAACCAAAAGACAACACTAAAACACAACAGTTTTCTATTGATATATAGTGGACATGAGCTACAAATGGTAGGCAGATGGGAAAGAAAAAGGGAAAATGAGTATATTGCATCTGACTTCTTCAAGCAGAGAAGTATGACTTGCTCATTCTCACCCAAGAACTCAGTGACAGAACTGAAAATAGAGCTCAAAAGCGGTTTCTGCTGTAGACCTGCTAGGACAATGCTAGTAACAGGCACTCTGTATCTGACATTCTAAGCAGTATTTACTGAGACCAAGTTGAATTTAGGTAGATATTTTAAGCAGGTAATAGCAGGAGTCACTAGGGAAAGTGACAAATTGACTTTTCTGCATAACATTATCACGCAAAGACAATTGGAACAACTGTTCAGAGTGATGGGACTCACACTTAACCACAAGAGCATTCACTATGTACACAAGAAGGTTACCCCCAAGTCAGCTATGAGTATGATTCTCAGAAATTTGAAGTTTTACTGTTTTATCAAGAGCAGATTACTATGCACTTATCTAGATACTCGCTCAGTGCACCTCTTACATGAGCTCAGGAAACAAACAAACCAACAGGCAATATAATGAAATCATACTCAAGTACAATAACCTTCCACATCATAATCTTTGATGAAAATTGGCCGTGAAATAATTTCTAGCTTCCTATTCTGTATTACAATTTTCAATATGAAAGATGATTGTGCTCCATCAAATTAGTTTCAGAATTAAGATTGGGTGTCTGTTAGATAAATATATAATTGTGATGATTTATTTGCTTAAAATCCCAGGGAAAACTCTAAGTGCCCTGTTTAAGCATTTGTAGAATGTCTCCCTTGTTACATATTCACCAGAAGTATTCCAGCATAGATCTACTGAATCTGTATTTTATGAGAGGATGGTTTATACTGTAATCTTAAACTCCAAAGTGAAAAGAATTTATGCTGAAACTCTATGCCTTCCATTCTTAAAGGGGTGAGGGGCAGCTATTGCTCTTGTAAAACTTTTATAGTTAACTTAGACTCTGCATTATTGTAATTTGTCTCCTTTGGCTTTTTTCTTACCTTTTTATTGCAGTTCTATCTTTTATTATTTTTTTTCCATTACCTAGAATAAGATGGGAATCCTGTCTGCTTGATCACATGAAGAAGTCAACACTTGCTATTTGCAGAAGTTGGAGGTTGTTGATCTTGGTCTCAGAAAGCTTGCTCTGCATGCTATAAGAAATGGTTCAGCAGTTTCCTGAGCTCACGTGAATGA
Organism: Ceryle rudis; assembly: GCA_033439905.1. Taxonomy (NCBI): domain Eukaryota; kingdom Metazoa; phylum Chordata; class Aves; order Coraciiformes; family Cerylidae; genus Ceryle; species Ceryle rudis. Next base: position 14,874 of record JAAGNO010002588.1, read on the forward strand.
CGGACTGAGCAACCACCCAAAAGAATAAAGAGGCTTGAAGAAGCTCCTTTCCTTCCTGAATGCAGGGGAAAAGTGCTGAACTACCAGAAGAGATTTGGGATGCCAGCACAGGGACGGTTAGCATAGCTGAACTAACACAGAAGTGGGAGAGCAGCTATGTCTGAGTCACTGTTTGATCCTGGGTAGACTGATAGAGAAATATTGCTATGTACTTCCTAAGTCTCAAGGAGGGCTGAGAGGTATCAGATGGCTGCCAAACATTGTCTATTGCCTGACCATTAGTAAAAGGGAAGAAAGATAACTTTTCCTTCATGTTTTGCAGTCAGCTAAACTTCTTGTTCTCGTGATCAAATGTCTCACAAACAGCTGCTTGATGCCTACTGATAGATATGCAGCACAATGTTCTTGCTACCTCATCAATATGGAAAAAAACATCCCTCTAATTTTAATGTGTCATCGTGAACTGAAAACTTCAGCAGTTCTGACAGAGCTTCACTTCAACACCAAGGTCATTTCTTTTACTTTTTTTGCTTTTCCTCCTTGCCTGATATATACGAGAAATATGCAAGAAAGACTTCAGTCACCCAGAAAGACCAGTATATCCAGTGACTGTCATAACAGAAGACAAAGCATAAAAGATCTAGGTGCTATGCATCTGAAACTACAGCAGATGCTGAGATTTTTAACTTGCATATGTAGCCTTGTTAAAATGCAACTGATTGAGAGCTTTTTATATCATGAAATGTCAGAAATTAAGTTTGCATATGCACTCTTTGTCCTGTCTCAATATGTATGCAGCTTTGGATAGAAGTATGAAATTCTTGTCCACACATCAAATGGTGAAAACCTGACGTGGATATGATTATCAAAGTGAGATTATTACATCTAATTTTAGATACCTGGATATATTGTAGATATCTGAATTTTGATCAGAATATCCAAGCTCCTTCCTCATCAAGGAGACATGTATACTCCAAGGGCACGATGTCATTGGCCAATTTCAGCTATTTTCAATGGGATAAAATTAATTATACCATATAAATGCCTCTTTTCACTGCAGGATATAAACAACATCAAGAACAGTAGTTCAAGAGTGGATATGTGTTTCATGGATAAATTTCACACACTGTGTCTTTTGATTATAAAATCTCATTCTGGCATTCTATTGCCCTACAAAGCTAACTGTTAATCTAATGGGACATTTGGGAAAGAAGTATTTACATTTCCTAGTGGCAGCATTATAGTGAAGGTGATGACACTTAAGGGAAACTGTAGGGGACTAATTTCTTCAGTTAGATCCATTTATTTGTTTTTTAAAGGACAGACCTTTGGAAATATTGTCCTCTTGGTCACATGCATGTTTCATTTTAGCTGTATTTTAAATTGGAGTTGGAATCAATTTCATCCCACAAGGAAGATGGTTGAGCACATTCACCACTTAAACCAAAATACTAACATTTGGGACCATGTTCAAAGCTCACAGGCAATCAAGTATGGCAGTTTAAACATTACTTTTGGTACATGGTGAACATGTCTACAAGTTTGTTGAGCAATATCAGCAAGAGAAACTTCCACTTTCTTCAAACTTTGCATCTTTTACACTTTGTCTCATAATCAAAAGAAATTTAAAAAAGAAGCCAAAGGCTGTGTCCAACATATTAAAGCTATTTGTATAGTTTTGAATGGATGTGTATATATACATGTTTATTATTTTTGCTGGAAAAGTTTTCTCCTTCTTGTCTGCTAAAATCCTCCTTTCAAATCCTTCCATAAGGCATAGATCTTTCATAGCTAGAGAAAGTTTCATCATCTGTCTTTCTTTCTTTCCCTCATTGTCACAGATGAATATGTTTGACACAGTTTGATTTATCAGCAATTCAAGATATATTAATAAAATAAGATAAATCAAGGGCTGACTTTAGCGGCACTTAATATAACAAGTGATTTAGTAAAACAGTGGCTTAATTACTGGTTTGAGGATGACAAGATTCATGATAACTTACTACAAGCTATCTCAAACCAAAGCATGTATATATGCATAAACACAAAGCATACAGACACAGAAATACTTGGCCAATGAAATATATAGATGATTATACTCGTAAAAGCAAATGCATAAAATCAAACACCTATATAGGTACAGAGGTGGGTAATAGAGACTAGCCAATAGTAAAAATTTCCCCTTTGAGTTTAGAGTACATACGTAGCATCGGCATTTCTCAATGAGAAGGAGCTGAGTCTCGAGGTGGTCTTGCATCGACTTCATCAGCAGGCAGTCCTGAGAGGTGTCCCAACTCAGGGGAGATACTTGATGCATCCCAATGCAATCCAGGAGAGCTCAGAGGGTCTCATTTTAGATCACTATTTATAGGGTCTGAGATAATTGAATTTTGTCAGGTACTTTTCCATTTTGGACTGACTTGAGTATTGCAATAGTCTGGCTTGCACGTGCTCAGAATTTACCGGTCCCCCCTCTGGACCGCAACCCAAGTACAAGTGTACCAGGTCATAAGAGGGTCAACGGATCATCCAAGATGATAAGGAGGGGAGTAAGAGCCAGGTGCACCAAAGGGGTGTCTCAATGCTCTTACTCAGGAGGTAATTGTAACTATTGTCCCTAGGGAACAGGGGAGGCAGGAGCCAGGAGTTTTAAGGGGGTGCCCTAACACTCTGGTACACTGCCTTTCAGAACCTGTACTTCTGCAATGGATTGCTGTGGCACAGGGAGGAGTCATACCCTGTATTGAGAAGCCCATGAGTTGACAGGGGGATCATACCACCACATTCATCTATCGCATTTCTGTGAATTTGATTATGGGCTCCATGAGGCAAGGAATAAAGGGCAAAAATGTGTTCTTAAATACTCTACTGTAAGAAACTTTTTGCAAATCTGTAGAGGTTTTCCTGATGGTCAGAAGTGTAACTGGTTTAATATGTTCTTTTGCCTTTGAAGAGTACATAAAAACTTGCATACACATAAGTTTGTACAGTAACAAATAACAGTCTTCATATTGAATTATAGTCTGACACAACAAAAGTCAGTATTGCTCAGCTGAAGTGTTCTGATGATTTTCTTAGTCCTTCAGGTCCCTGACTTCTGGGTTCAAATTGTAAGGAAACTTGGAAATGTATAGACTGTATTTCTTTTGCCTAAAACTAAATTTAAATATTTTATGATACATTATACTGTCTGATATTATAGGAACCACTAACAAGCAACCTGATAAGGAGGCAGTAAAGCACAAATTCACAAATCTGACAAATTACCCATAGTACACACCAGGGAGCTTTTTTTTTTTTCTCCTGGCTGTGTGAGAGCAGACAACAAGTAACCTGTTATAGAGTGGCCTGGTCATATAGTACTTGGTCCAGAGTAATTTTTTTTTTTTTTTTTTATATAATATTAACTGACAAAATAATTTTAACCAACTTGAATAAATAAAGGAAGTTTAAACTGGAACAGTACTTTGTGCCTGTAGTGATTTTCATCTAGTGCAAAGAGCCAGATTTGTTGTATCATCAAACCAATATCTGAGTCTTTTATTTACTTTTGAAAGCTCCCAATGAAGTCACTTATTCATAACAAAGTAAAATGTGTTTTATTAGACTGCCAGAACCAAGAACAAATAATTTCAGAATCATTATGCTACAAGCAGAAGGAAGCTTCGCACTCCCCAGGATGAGTACCCAGCAATGTAACTCAGAGTTCTGCATCTGCAAAACTGGGACCATATGGCATTTTTTGCAGTAGAGTAGAAAAAATAAGCCAACAGCCTACTAGGGGAACAGTTAGCCTTCAGTTTATATATTTTTAAGCTAAAGTCTCACCTCTCACTGTTCAGAGGAAGGACAAATAGGAAGGACACTGTGTTACATTAGTCCTGAAGTAAATAGCCACCCATACATCAAGGATATTACTAATTTAATAAATCTCTTGGGGTTTTTGGTTGTTTTTTTTGGTTGGTTGGGGTTGTTTGGTTGTTTTGTGTGTGTGTGTTTGTTTGTTTATTTGTTTGGTTTTTATAGGGACTTACAATATCCTTCATAAAGGTGATTGGAATGAAGCTGGTATTCATCTAAAATGAATTGCACTACATGACATACAAACCAATATCCTTCTCATCACATAATCCTGTAGCATAACAATGCCAGGTTTTTGGTAAGTTAAAAATGAACTGCTGATAAGCAGGTTATCTCTTACTCTCCTGGTAATTGGTATAACAACTGATAACACTGTTAATCTTTTACTCTAAATTCTATGTTATTTGGAGGCCCCATTCACTGAAGAATTATTCACGCATCTATATTGCTATTCAGTACAAAAACTGACTGGCAAGAGAAAGATCAATGTTCCTCTTTCAGAAAAGGTGGCTGCAATGATCTTCCTCCTGCTGTTTACATCACCCTTTCTCAATATATTCACACTTCACTCACACATCTCTGCTGTTCCTGAGCCATCAGGCTAAACTTATTCTGATGGTTATAGCAGCTTGACCATGCCATACTTTCTGCCTACATTCAAGACAGACTGCACAAATAACTGTTTGCTATGCTGTTTTGAATCACAGACAGCAAAATTTACATCTAGTTGTCAATGTCAGTGAGATACTACTCAGAAATTTAAAAAAGACATGACACTGAGTCAAGGTTATACAGTTGAACATATATATAACTGGGATAAAAGTATTTGGTAATTGTAGCTTACTGTACCTTAGATGTAAGAAATGTCAGAGAACCAATTAATATAAATTATTGCTACAAGGTATGATCAGAAATGTCAGAATGAAAAATTACTGATGTTAGAGGAACACATTATATATTTAGAACTGGCTGGGTTTTCTATAATAAAAATTTCCAGATGTCAAAGTTGTTTCCATTTCAAGCATCTGACAAAAACAAAAACCGAAACAGAATATCCAAACCCACCTGAAACCATCACTGATGTTTTTCATTTTAAAAAGTACCATATAAATGAAAAACAGAGACCACATAATGGCCTGTCAATTTGAAAGGAAAAAAAGTAAATAAAGTTGTCATAAAAATATTATGAATAGTAGAAATTTACAAAAAGTCAATAGGCTTCAAAGACGCATTTTATTTTTTAACATAATTTTTCAATTACTAGATGTATTTTAAAAATATCAACTAGTTCAATACTTTAAATGATATAGAAAAATTACCTCCATTCTAAAGATTAAAAGAATGGGTTAAAAAAATTACTATTGACCTAACACAAGACAGCTCTGAACTTTAAATTCAAATCACAGGACTGCTTTTGTATTAACCCCATGTTACCCCATGATTTCTCTGAGGTTTCTCTCTGGCAATGTTCTGACTACTCAGTGGGCAGGTACAAAGACGGTTTTCATTGAGTCTAACCTTCCATGTGGTATCTGTGAAGCAGGAGTTATGACTGCAGTTCTTGGAGGCTGCAGAAGGCCAGGACTCTGGTTTCTTCCTTCCTGAAAGAGAAAGAGCTTTCATCTGTAATTCCAGAGGAAAATGAGGAGCATGAGTTCACTGTTTGGAGATGAACTCTATGTGATCAGTGACTGTTAGCTTTAAAAGAGTTTAAAAGAGGTTTCTGAGTATATAACAATGAGGAATCTTCTCTGAATTTCAGAAAGTTGGGGCCGGGGGGGGGATGTCACCTAAATACTTAGGGGAAAAAAATGAAGCAGGAATGCTTCACTGAAAAACTTCTGACCATCTAAATCTAGGTATTTACAATACCTGAAATGCCTAAGTCAGGTAGAGACAATTTCTGTGTTTCTCTGCTAAGATTACTTGCATATACAATATGTAAATAATCCACTTGCATTGTGGTTTATGAATTTAAGTGTTTTCTTGAATCTCACTTTAAGTAATTTATCTGGTGCCATGGGAAAAGCCATTAGGAGAGCCAAGAACAAAATCCAGCTCCCATTTCCCAGTTTCTTCATTAGGAGAGCATTCTTTTCTTCCAAGGACAACACATATTACTTAAGTAAGAAAATAGTTGATGGCAATTGAGATAAATAAGAAGTGTCTGGCAGACTACTCCAAGGAAATCTTCATAAAGAATAAATGAATCAGCTTTATTAAATGCAAAATTAAAAGAGATTATAAAGATATGGTAAATGCAGCTTAGAATTCATAAATCATGATACTTTCACTAGACTTTTCACCACACATTCACTTTTTTTTTTTTTTTTAACTGAACTCAAGGAGAATATTGTCTAGGAGCCTGAATCAAGAAATTATTTTGATGCTTACCAAGAATTCAAAGATTTGCAAATGCCATTGGCTGCCAGTGAGGGGGTCAACAGAAGTACGTATAAGAAGAGAAGGTGGTTTAATGGATGAATCACATGCTGTGGTGGAAAATTACTTCATAACATATCTCAGGTTCATTTTTCTTTTTTTCATAAAGAGGATAAAGAAAAATATATAAGTCAGAATGAGTGGCAAGCAGATGGATAGATTTATGGATAAAGCTTAGTAACACTTTATGTCAGTAAAACCTTTTCTATGATTTGTTTTCATCCAATAACTCACAGAATGTCAGGAAGTGTATGGATGATATTATATACTCCTCAAATATTAATAATACATTTGACATCTTCCATAAAATATACGCAATATCATTACCTATTCTTCCTATATGAGGTTAATTATTTCAGGTTATTTGCTTGACAAGATGTGAAGCAATTGCAAGCCATCCCTGACTCTGAAGTCTGAGAGTTTTCATACTATTTGAAGATCTCTGATCTGTCTTAGAAAGACTTCACTGTGGACACACTCAAAACATCACACATTTAAGAGATTTTGTAGTATTTTCCTGCATCTGTTGGGTGTCTTTGTAGGTAAGGCATGTTCTTTACTCCAGTCTGAGTCTCTTCAACCCCTTTCTAAAGGCTTCCTGGAATAAAATACTCTCCTTGCATACCTAGAAAATCTTACTTTATTTCATTACCTATGGATCAGACATACATCCAAGACTCTTCTGCTGCTGCCTTCCTGCCTCTTATCACCCCATTCTTATCTGACCCCTCCTTTTCCCTGGACTCTTCTCCTAGATTCAGGTACTCATCCCACTTGGAGAGACTGTCCTCCCCCCAAAAAACAGGCTGGCTCTGTACAACACATTTCTATCTACTACCTCCAGACTTTTAACAAAAATACCCATGCAGGAGGTAACAAATAAGAAAATTATACCATCCAAAAAGATGCCATCTATCACATCTAGATTTGACTTAGTGTTGCAGACTTGTCTACTTAGTTTAATCTATCACGTCATGACATTTTTCCTGCTTAATTTTCTCACCTATTGTATTTTAAGCAATGCTATTCTACAGAACAAGTATTTTCATCCAGGAAACACTATTGTCACAAGAGATTATTCCTTGGTTTTCAATTGTTCACCTCATTCAGCTTTATACTCAAAGGAAAGCAAGACTTAAAAGCATCTGGTACAGATATTAGGATTGGTACCTGATTCTAATTGTTTCAACAGCATAATTAGGTCTTTACAGTTATTAAACAATTACAGCTGTCATCTATTTTAAATACTTTTCCTTAAACCTTTGTGGTTTATTGCTAATTGTGTGATTTGATATAAACTTAATTGGTTATGATGGTTGAATTAAAGAACCATTACATTTTATAAAGCTATACCTCAGAGTATATTTCTTTAACAGTTTTTTATTCCTCAGGAAAAAGACAGAAATAACCACTTCAAGGATAAAAATATCCCAGTGAATTTAACCTTAACTCTGTTTTATCGAAGTAATCAGAGCATGAAATGCAATGGCTAAAAATAAATTAATGGCATTAGGAAAAAGATAGAGACAATAGTTGTGTTTTGGAATATTCTGTGTAGGGCTTAGTTATGGTTCTCATAATTGACCCTCCACAAGGGACAGCCAAAAGGAGAAAAATAGTAACAAGTGGGATGGCCAAGAAAGACACAAGATTTTATTTCTTAGTCTTAAATGTAATGTATAAGGGTCACAACAAACTTCACCTATGTGGTGGGCTGATCTTGGACTGCAGCCAGATGCCTACCCAGCTGCAATCCCACATCCCCTCAACAGGAAAAGGGTAGAAAATAATGAAAACACTCCTAGGTCTTGATAAAGACAAGGAGATCACTTACCAATTCCTGTCACAGGCAAAACAGACTCAATTTGTGGGAGATTAATTTAATTTATTGACAGTTAAAATATGGATGATGACCAAAAAAAAAGACAAAAATTAAAACAAAACCTTTCCATTACACCCATCGCTTTTTCCCAGACTGAGCTTCACTCCTTTACTCCCAAATACTCTACCTGCCCCCATAGCCTGAGCATTGCAGGGGGACAAGGAATGGAGATTGTGGTCAGTGCATAACAGCTTCTCTCTGCCTTTCTTCCTCTTTGTGCTTTACCATGCTTCCTACATGGTCTCCTCTTCACAGGCTGCAGCTCTTGTCAGGAGTGTGCTCCTGTATGGACTTTCCTTAGGCTGCAGCTTCCCTCAGTGTACATTCACATACTCCAGCATGGACTCCTCCATGAGTTACAGGGTGGATATCTGCTCCAACATGGTCCTTTATGGGCGGCAGAGAGACAACCTGCTCCACCGTGGTATACTCAGTGGGCTTCAGGGGAATATCTGCTACAGCACCTGCAGTACCTCTTCCTCGTCTCTGACCCTGGTGTCTGCAAATTTGTTTCTCACAATTTTTTTTCCCCCTCAGTCATCTCTACTTTCTGGTGTTATTGCTCTTTCTTAAATCTGTTTTCCCAGAGGCATGACCATCCTGGCTAATAGGCTCAGCTGTGCCTCACAGCTCCTCTGGGGCTGTCTGGAAGCAGCTGTGTTTAGCATGGGGCAACCTCTGGCCTCTCTTCACAAAGACTACCCCTGCAGCCCCCCTTCACTGCCAGCACCTGGGCACCTACACCCAATTCAGTCTGTCAACTCTTGCAAAACTTTGAAATTGCAGAAACAGGTGGTTTACTGGGAATTACCAGGAAATATGTTACTTCATATAATCTAAATCTCAAGCCTCATCTCACACAAAGCCCACTACCAACAAATCCCTCAGCAGAGATAACATTAAAGTTGTGCATATAGAGATTAGCTGATGATTTGTTTCATCACTGAGCAAAAACAATGTTAAAAAATACTTTTTTTTTTGATCATATCAAGGTTAGCTATAGGCCAAGGGATGGTTCCTTTGCAGTAGAACAAAAAGTATCCTCTTTTCCCAAGTGTACTTTTCAGGTCTAATGAAATGCTTCCCTAAATCCGGAATAAATTGTCATGCCAGCAGGCAAATGTGTGAAAACGGAGAATGTGCATGCCTCCAAAACAATTAGAGGTAAAGCTCTGTAACTGAGAAAATACTAGAAAAAAGTGTTTTGATTTCTTTTAAGTAAATACCAGACAGTTTCATGAATTTACCATAAATTCACATAATTTCAGATGGTACAGATATTCTGCAAGTGCAATGTTTTACAGTCTTTAGCTGTAACCACCTTGATCTGAGAAACACCCTCATGTTTAAGGTGATGACAAAGGTGTGAGTGTTGGCCTACAGGTAAACATGAAGAAGGGCAGGCCTAGAAGTGGTTGTTACAGTCATTGAGCAGTGCTAAGAGCAAGAAACATTATAAAGGAAGATATATGTCAGACTAGGGATATTTTTTTCTAAGGCTTTTATTCAGAAATG
>JAAGNO010002588.1:24673-35560 GCA_033439905.1 Ceryle rudis
TAAGAGCAAGAAACATTATAAAGGAAGATATATGTCAGACTAGGGATATTTTTTTCTAAGGCTTTTATTCAGAAATGTTCTTGTGCCAAGTTTAGACTGCTTAAAGGTGTCACTACTTTGAATTTTTCCCATAATTTGCAAAACCTGTGTTACACTGTATTTCTGTTCACCCTCTGAATATAATGTCTCTCATGCAACAACATGGATCTCATCTAACCCTTCAACTAGATGTACTTTCATTTTAAGTAGTTACTAAGCTTCCTATGTTCTTTGCTTTCTACATAAAATCTTCACAGAGAAAGCAACCTTGATAGAGCAATTTTTTTATGGACCAATGTCATTAAAATATGATTGCAAACAATTTATGAAAGGACGTAAAGGTTAAAGACATAGGTCTATGAGTGCTAATTCAGGAAAAAATGATTAAAAGATTTAACAACATTTTTAATCGAATATTAAAAATCCTTATAATTCATGGAATTCAAACTGCAGCAGTTTCACATTCCCTTAGCACTGATAAAAGAAGCAGGTGTCTGATGAAGCCATTTCTGTGAATTATGCTAGTTGTACGAATTGAGTGGCTTGTATGAATTTAATTTAAATTAAATTTATGGTAAAGACTTATCACAATGATTCTTTAATTCAGTTCATTTTAAAGGATAGTTTGATGGTATTATCAGAAAAGTTAGAAATATGCCATTGCTGAGCTGGACTTTAACTATTTTGAAGGAGCAGCCTGTGTTCTGAAGGGTTTTAGTCAGCCCATTTCATTTCAGTATCAGATAAGTTCAGGAACTCTGACAGATAGAAATAAAATAGGAATTCCATTCCAGGAAAAGAGAAGAAAAAGACAGAGGTCTTAAAACTTGTCTGTATTTTTATTTTGCAGTTGTATGAAGAAAAAGACTATTTGAGAATAAAGAATTACTTAGTAATTTTGCAATCCATTCAGTGGTGGGATAATAAATCAGAAAGACTGGCATTACCTTTAACAAATTTTGGAGGCAAAAGCATTTAAGGCAACATAGCCATTGGTTTAGTAGGCACCACACATTCAATAAAGAGCCTAAGCTTTTAACTGTAGACATATGTCTAAATGCCACAGTGATTGCTTTGCAGAACAGTGATGCACTTAAACATAATCTTAAATGCTTTGGTCATTTGGCACATTAATGAATACCACTCTGATAATCTTGACCTAATATAGAATGATCACTTTCTCTAGTGATCACTAGCAGTTCAGTTAAATTAGTTTTTTTTCTTAACTGCAAATGTGAAATAAAATCCTTTAAAGACTAAGTGTAAACCATGAATTATGCCTCAGAGACATGAACTGAAGTCTGAGATAAGAAAAGCTTGGATTCTTATGCACTGAGACACCCAAATTCAGGTAAAGCTGTATAATGCTACTCGCATTTTCAAAGTTCACATGACTTCTGTGAAATTTCCTTCTGTGTTTACTACCTCCTATGCTCTGTGTAATTACTTTCTTGGCATATGGCGTGTCAATGACAATCGAAAGATTCCTTTGAAGGTTGTACTATAAAAGAAGTCAGGAAACAGGATTCACAATTTAAAAATTTTATGGCATATAAGACCCTCCCAGTGTGTTACATACTTGTTTAGCCAGACAGAAAATTCCAACAAATACATTAACTGCCCCTTTCCCTAATACATCCAGTCTTTCCTTATGCAGCAGGTATAACCTTTATTGATTCTTACAAAGAGAGAAACAGAACCTGAAATGAAGCTGAAATGAATGAAGCATGTTATTACATATGTTCCCAAATATGTGAACATCAGAACTAATTCATATGGCTCTAAAATTGGCTGTAACAAGTTAGAAGACCTTAATGCAACAGTGTATCTGCATCCAATAAGACCTGCCAATTAAGGTAGCATTTAATCTAAAGTAAGAAGGAAAAACAATCTACTTTCACACACTTAATCAACCATACAGCAATCTTGCTATAACAATGAAAAATGTAGTGCAGAGTTTTTAACTTCAAAATTTTTACATTAACTTGCACAAAAAAAATGTACTTTTTCCTTTGCTTTAACAGATAGCATAGATTGTTTGAGGCAGTATTGATGGAGAGGTAATAAAATCTTGCACCTAAACTCAGGCACACTTTTCAAACAGTACTAGAACTGCTGCATACAGACACATGCACAAATTAGCTGTATTTCTTATGACATAGTCAGTATATCCACCATTTCTAAAATCCAGATATAGACTCTGAAACAGGATCATTGGAAAGAAAAATACAAAATTACTTTATGGCCTGGCATTTCTTTAAACCATTCATTTTTATCTGCAAGTAGTTATTTTTATAATAATTAAATAAATAAATAAAGCAGGAGAGACAGTGCTGGACTGACATAGCAGTTTTTCATAAACCTTTTGATTGTGTTACACTTTGGTTATCATTGCAGCTTTTCAGAAATCAGTTTTGCAGGAAACATTGCAAATAGCAAAAAGGAATAAATTTTTAAGGGGATAAAGCCTACAGACTTTGAAATGAGCAAGGAGTTTAAACGCTATCAAAGACTATCTGAATACCAAACCTTGGATATATCTGCTGAAATGAATAAAATGCTCCTTTTGCCAATGGTTATCACTTAGGGTTTTATAGAATGACTGCAAAGTGGTTTCAAAGTGCTACCTTATATTTCACCATTTTGCAGTCTCATTTCAGTCAACTTTGAAGTAACAAGCTACACTATTTGTGAAGAGAAAAGGCACACAAAAGTGTGCAATCACAAACTAAGCAGTGCAGCTATTTGCCTTAGAATGATGTCATATTAGTTATGGTAAACAAGGGCACACAAAGACCCAGAATCATTTCAGCCTACATATACATGTGTATGTATGCATAAATGTATATGTGCAGTCTTTTTATGTGAACATTCTTGTATAATCTCAGATGATGAGGTTTGGGATTTTTTGGGTGATTTTTAATAATGACCATAAGTGTTCTGATGTAATTTCAATTTGACCTTGCCAGACTGGTGTATCCAAACTCAAGCAGAATGCTTTTTGACTTCTTAATGGTTTGTTTACTCAGTTTCCAGCATTAATACAAGGAGTGGGATGGAGAAGGAAAGAACATGGGAAAAACAGTATTTACAACAACCTTCTGCTGATACACCTAATTGCTCAATGTATCTTAAAAAGGTGTGATTTACAGCTCATAGATATAACTGATCTTTTAATTTGTCATGTTAATATTGATAATTTCATTGTTAAATACTCTATAAAATGCAGGTGTTTGTAATCTTGGGGCATAAACTTTCCAGTTTAATTGTTCAAAATCAAAATTTTGAAAGAAAAATCAACAATATGCATACAGAGAATCTCAGTTTATTTTGGAAGTTCTTAACTTCCTGTATAGTCATGCAAATTTTTTCCCTTGCAATGAGCCTTGGCACCACATGGCAACATACTAGCTGGAGTTTACAGTGACATTTCCTCTTTTCTGTATGTAAGTATGTGAATCCATGGTTTTGGGGTAAACCTGACAGAGAGCTGGCTGAGAAAAAAAAATGAGGAAATCTGTGTTACGGTGCTTGCTTGATCCACCTACTGTAAACTCTGGAAGCAACTTAATGTAGACTCTTGTCAGATTCACCACTGCCAACAGAGAGGAAAGTAAACCCATCAGGAATGTGTGCTTCAGGCTGCAATTAGGTTATTACAGTGTATATTTCCAACACTGTTTTCAAAGTATTTTTTTTCCTTCTCTGACAAAAATTATGGTTTACAAGGAGTTTCAATATATTTGGTTTAATTTAAAAAAAGCACAATTTTGAAGCATGCATATTTATTTTTAAAAGAGAAAGCCTGATTTTCCAACAGATTTCACCAGTTGAGAAATGCTGCCTAAACATTAAGAGGTGAGTTAATATCATTATTAATTAATCACTTTTTGGCAGTTCAAGGGAATTAAAAAGCTCGTTCTCTAATCCCTGTCTGTATTAAAGTGACAAAAATGGCAGACAAATATTCCTTCTATTAACATCCAGTAGGCCTTTACTAACTGTAGTGATGTCCCTTTTAATGAGTCAAGACTTAAGTCTGCATGGAACAAAGCAGTTACCATTGTATATATGTAGTGTCTTTGAAGCAGGCATGGAGTTGAAGTTGATACAACTCATTCTTTAATCTACTGCAAATTTAATATTTTCTACAATGTATATTTTATAAACAAAAAAGCTCCATCCATTTTCATTGGCATATTCTTCAGTGCGTTAAGCAATATTTGTCATATTAAGCCTCAGTTTACTGCATCCTACATTGAATTCCATATTCCTTTTTCTAGCCCTTAATTTTACATACTTCACATTAGTATTAACATAACAAACTCTATATCTCTTCTGTACTTTATGTGTACTTACTGTATTTATGTTATTTGTTGATTAATTCAAGCATGACCTTTTTTCCCAGGTTCCAAAACATTATGCTTAAATATCCAGTTACAGGTAAAAATCAAACATATTAGTTCTCTAATCTCAGGAACTGGGAACCAACTTGTATGATTTAGCATATGGCTTTTATTCCTGAATGAGGTTGAAACAGAAATCTCCACGTTTCAGTAAGAATTTAAATGGCATAGTCTCAAATAGCAACAAAAAGGCTGATAAATTGATCAGAAATTGTTTGCAGGAATTCCATATTAGCTTCATTTCATTTTTTTTATTGATAAATATATGGTTTAATAGTACTAAAAACATTTTCTTCAATTTTGCCAACAAGATGGGGGTATGTGTAATCTAACACACACACACACACACCCCCTTTCTAGTTTTTCAGTAAAAAGTGAAAATACAAAGAACCTTGTGAGAATTTAAGGCAAAAAGTACATTTTCTTTTTTCCTTTTCTAGACAAACTTTCTCAGTTTTAATTCACTCTAAGGTACTATATCTATCATTAGTGAATAAAAATATTCTTGCCTAAATTAAGTAATTAAAATCAGCAGTTTGAATCTTCCCTTGTAAATATAGTCATGTTTGTGTTGAAAAATAGATATGAGGGATCTTTTTAGTCCTGTGGAATTTGTGCCTATATGAGCCATCTGTAGTTTCAGGCAAAAACTGGTCTGCAACAGCAGCATGTTTTTCTGGCAAGCTAGTTTTCTGGCTTTTTAAACCATTTTCTAAGCAAACCTCTAAAAAGTTGATACAGAGTGACAAGGTTAGGGGACTTTTGGACTAACGATTAACCAAAGCAGGTCACCTTTTGCTAATTAATATCCCTGATGCTAGAATTTTTTTCTTTCTAGTGTTAAAATGTTGTTAAACTTCTCAGTTGTATGTCAATGCTGCCTTAAGCTTATATTACAGTAATCAACTGTGAAAGGCCCCAGATGTATTGTGGAGGAGAAAAAGGAAGCCTTTAATCAAAAGCCAGTTCCTGCTTCCTGAACTATGATACAGCTTCTAAAGTTTCCCTCCAGATAATAGACTTCAGTCAGAGCTCAGAATATTGGAGAAGGGAAACACACTCATACATGCACATATATTCAAATAGAGTACTATTCTCCTCACATAAAAGCACATGTAGCAAGTAAAGTGCACCAGCTATACGAAAGCAAATAAAGATAATATCCTAGTAAAAAGTCTACAGAACAGCAATGTAATTGAACTGTTCTGAAAACAAGAATAGATTCTGTTTGAGTGAAGGTGCTCTAAAAATAGCCAATTTTTAAAGTCATAGTAGTATTTTACTCTGATACAATGGCACTCTTCATGTCAAGTCAGAAGGTCAAAATATGACAAAAAATAAAAGATGTAGCAGGCTAAGAAACTGTTTTGTGCTCTTTGCCAAATATTCCAATGGGGTTTGAATGAGTAACTGTAGTACTGACTAATTCCATCACATAAAATTACATACGTACCAAATACTAAAGAAAATGTGTGATTTTCTGTTATTTTTAGCTTTGCGTATTTTTCCTCCACTTTTATGCATTTCACCTTTGAGACTTAAGATAAACTCCAACCAAAGACCAGAAAAGCAAATCATTTCCTTTTAATTACTCCTCCAGGAAATCAGTTAATGGAGGTTCACCCTGGGTCATGTAAAACTGCTATCGCAAATCTTTAAGCCACAAATGATCTAGGAGAAGAAATCAGTCTGTCACACATGGTGTGGCTTTGGGTGACTTTTCCCAGGTGCTTCTTTCACTAATTGATAAAGAATAACAACTGCTCTATGTGTGGCAAATTAAAAAAAAATAATAATTAAAAAGACCAATACACTCACATTCTCCTTCCTATGTAACTCATATCCTGTGCTTTTCCCATATTTACATGATTTGATACAAAATCAACATGGTGTATATTAAAAGGATTAAAAACTTGCTGATTTGTTTCAAAAATCAGTTGTTAGTAGATCATTCTAAAACAGGTGCACTCTCTGTGGGTCCTAAAGAGATCCGTGGTTTGTATTAGTCCAAGTGTGACTGCAAATCTGTTCATCCTCCGGTTACACACTAAATTTGTAGTGCAAAGATTTCACTTGTAGGAATCACTGAATGTTCAAGATGAATTTCATGAAGAGATATAATATTCAGGTTTTTCTCCAGAGTATATTGCAACCTTCATGATCTTTTGCAAGTGTGTGGTCATTGTGCAATTCAGTGAATGTTTTATGTCAAATACAATTACAAATATTGAATTCCACAGACCATGTGATGATATGGATTACTGTGCTTATTCAATTAACCTGCTGTGTTGCTGGGTGTAATACTTGGGACTTCTTTTGATTTTAATAGCATATATTTTTGTGAGTCCCATTCAATTCCCATGAAATCTTGGGTCTTCCTCTTCGCTTCTGCATTTGGCAAAGGCCTTCTATGTACTTACCACATGAGAAATGAAATACCTTTTAAAAATACAAGAAATTCTAAGTCCAAGAGTTGTTTTCTATGTCACTTGATACAGGTTTAGAAAATAAGTTCCCCTGTTTTCTATATGATCATACATCTGCTCATTCAGTTCAACATATATATGGTCAGCATACCATCTAAATGTGGAAAAGGGTATGATAATAATAACTGTCTTGACTGAAAAGACAAACACATATGCATCAGTGTCTTATTTCCCTGGTAGATAAAGCCTCCAAACATTGCTGCAAAAACCACTAACAAGGGCACTTTACAGTCAGTAATCATGGAATAACAACCTTTCAGGGAATTGCTTTGTGCTGACCAGGATCTAAAGTTCTCCTTATGGTTAAAATAGAGTTTTTCTTCCTCTTGATGGTAAAGCAGGCTTTCATACTGGGGATAAATGCAATATGAATGATTCATGTTCCTTCTGAAAATGAAAGATTAACAACATCATAAAGAAATGAGCCATTAACACTTCATTACATAAGACAGTGTCAAGACATTGTATTAATGGAAATAAAGACAATTTTCAGTCTTTTTAGAAGATGAAGATGCTTCTTTAATCAAATGAGGGGAGTGCAGTTATAATTTTTGAAAAGCAGGAAGTATAGAATATAGAGAATAATAGATAATAATAGTTAAATTAATTAGCCAGTGGTAATAAGTTATAAGTTATATAAGAGTTATGTTAATTAGCCAGTGCTAATAAGTGGATTCAGCTAAAGGATACATTAAATAAATTGATGATGGGAGGAGCAGAAAACGACAAGCAAGACAAAAACTCCATGCCTAAACAATCTCCTTCTGTTCTTAGACATCAACCTAGAATTTTCTTTTTTATCTTCTTTCAACTTCCTTAGTTTATAGACAAAAAAAGTGTGAAATCAGAGAAGAAACCATGCAAAACTATCCTGGAAGCAAACAGATGCAATTAAAATTATTGATTTCCATCATATACAGAAAAGGGTTGAACAACACAATCTCAAAACAATTTATTCTTAAGAGTGATTCTTTGCCAGCTGCTCTTGTCTTCCTGGATATCAAAAATACTGCTTAATGCTGAGGGCTGTTGCTGCACTGCTAACAACATACAAACGGTTCACAGACTGAAAGTGGAAAATATAGGAAGAAACAGAAAAAGAATGGAACTTCAAATCCATTTCAACAATAATATGAGAAAATAAGATACATTATGTCTGGAATTTTGGAAAAGCCAGAACGTAACAAAAGTGTCGTTGTTGTAAGAATTTCTTTTTCTGTTTAATGTTTAAGGCTTATATATTTAAAACAGATGAGTGTTCATTTCTAGAGCTTCCAAATATGAAAAGCTGGAATAATTAAGCCATTATTTTAACAATATCTCATTTAGGCAAATAATTTTTTGCTTTGTTACATCTAGGTGTTAAAAAAAAAAACACTTTTTTTTTTTTTCCCCCAAACTGGCATTAATTACGACCAGGTCAGGGGGAAGATCCTTGCACTAGGCTAGCAGATGTCTGAGGAACTTACTATAGCAAACTGAAAAAAATATGGCAGCTGCCCTCTTTGATGGAAAGTACACAGACAGATACTGCATAGAAAGCTTTTATCTGTGACTCTCATAAACTTAATGGAAGACAACTACTTCTGAATGACTTCTTAAGGGCTAAACTCTCATGTAATTTTGTGTTTTCCATGGAGATAACTTACATAAGTAACAGTATTGCTCCTGGTAAATCTAAGTCTTCTTTGCACCCTCCATTGGGTATTTATACACATTGATAAGATCCCCATGATCCTTCTCTTCACTAAGCTAAACAGTCCTGTCTCTCTCAGCCTTTCCTCATAGGAGAGATGCTCCAGTCCCTTAATTATCTTTGCAACCCTTCACTGGACTCTGTACTGTAGCTCTGTATCTTTCTTCTAGTGGGGAGCCCAGAATTGGACACAGTGCTCCAGGTGTGGCCTCACCTGTTCTGAATAGAGGGGAAGGACACCCTCCCTTGACACATCGCTGCCTCATATTCAACTGAATGTCCACCAGGACCATCAGGTCCTTTTCTGCCAAGTTGCTTTCCAATGTAGTGGTGGCTGGTGTTCCTTCCAAGGTGTAGGACTTTGCGCTTCCCTTTGTTCAAATAACAATCTGTCACTTGCCAGCTTGCTTACAAGAACTGTTTTCAAGTATGTTGGGAATGTTGTTTCTGAAAGGGTGTCATTTGGGCCAAAGGTTGCTGTCTGGAGATGGCCTGTAATTTTTCTTGCTTCAGATCCGTAGATACATTATTAAGATATGGAGAAATGGTTAGCAAACTGCTACACCACTTAGACACGCAAGTCTGGGGAGCTGAATGGGGTCCACCCAAAGGTACTGAGGGAGTTGGCGGAAGTGCTCAAGAAGCCACTTTCCATCATTTATCAGCAGTCCTGGTTAACTGGGAAGGTCCCAGCTGGCTGGAGGTTAACAAATTTGATGCCCATCTTCAAGAAGGGCTGGAAGGAGGATCCAGAGAACTACAGGCTTGTCAGTCTGACCTCAGTGCTGGAGAAGGTTACAGAGCAGATCATCCTGAGCACCACCACATGGTGCTTGTGATCCCTGGGTAGCCTGACTGAATATTGTAAGTATATTTTATGTGCTCTGACCTGTCTCATTCTGATACTGTATTTGAAACCTCTTGTTCTGGGAAACAAAATTTCTTTTCCTTATATGAAATAAAGTGAGAAGGATCTGTTCATCTTCAACTAGAAACACACACAAAAAAAAAAAAATGGCTAAATCTTGTTAACTTACATCAGTCCAGTATGAAAAATTATACAAATGAAATGTATCACATTATTGTCATTTGATTAATAAATTGGTTTACAGCGTAGGCTAAATTTAAACAGCTTTATTCATTCAAGATGTGGGTTTTTTCCTTGAAAATCAGAGAGTGAATTCTCAAGACTGATAATGTTCCTAACATGGCATTTAATAATACACAGTAAAACTGATCTTTCAGTGAAAGTATTTCTGTCAAATACTGCAAAGGATTCAGCAACATTTGTTCTTTTAACATTTGAACACCAGTTTTCCTCTGCAGGTTTTCATTTTTCTGGAGGAAGTATTTAGATGTAAGAAGCAGTGAGGGGTTTTTTAATTTTTTTTTTCACATTTTCTTATTAAACTTCTGACCACTGTCTTTCTCATTCAACTGTCTTCTGCTTGTAAATTCAAATTCATATAGATTATGATCTATTACCAGAGGCTTAGGTGTATGATTTTGTTATGCTACATTCTAGAAATAACCAAGGTAAACCAAAACTGAATGTAGCAAGACTTGACTTTGTATACTGTCTACATTATCTTCATAAAAATCTGGAAATCATTGAAACACAGTAAGTATGGAACCCCATGAAGCTACTTACATGGAGTTTTAGGAGTCAAATTTCACTTCAACATTTATGAAGGTACTTCCCTGCTTACTCTTCTCAATTTCTATACTGCTAAGGCTACCATGGATTATGTGTGTACCAGAATATTCTGTATATGTGTTTTAGTGAGCTTTGGACCCATGAGGTTATGAAAGTATAAAGTGTGCTTCCAGACTCAGGAGGGTGGTAGACTCAGCTTTATCTATTTAGTCAGTGAGAAATCATTAGAATACTAAGGACTATTTGTTCAATCAGTGCCAAGAGGTCTTAAGCCTTTGGTCTAGGTAACTAAAGCCTGAAAGGATGGCTTTGAAACTCTCATGTCAGATGTACTGGAAAATACCATGGGTGCTGAATTTTGAATTTGGTCTTGCTAAAATTAATGCTATGGTCTTTCAGCAAACATGACTTCCTAGAAATGATTAATTTTCAACAGAACACTCACTGGCTCTATTGCCTTATATTATGACAAGCTGTCAGTAATATGAAAGAAAAATTAACCTATTTTGGAAAGTAAGAATATGGATATTTTCTAAGAAGTGCTTAACTGAATTTTCCCAATCTTTTAGTTTTCTAGTTAATCATTCTATATAACATTAGTAT
>JAAGNO010002589.1:0-18906 GCA_033439905.1 Ceryle rudis
CGGGTCACAGGCAGCAGGGCTGGAGAGGGGGTCTGGGCCGGCGGAGAGGGGAGCAGGGATGGGGCGCAGAGACACGGGAGCTTCTTCGCTCGAAAGATACCCCGTTAGGTCAGGAGCGGGCACGCCAGCAGCGCTCTGTGCACAGCACACGACTCATTCCCCACATTTGTGCTACGCTAATTAAGCACCAAGGAAGCCCCCCGTCTGATGCGATGGCCTTGTACAGCACCACACGGACCATACAAATGC
Organism: Ceryle rudis; assembly: GCA_033439905.1. NCBI lineage: Eukaryota > Metazoa > Chordata > Aves > Coraciiformes > Cerylidae > Ceryle > Ceryle rudis. The sequence goes on from JAAGNO010002589.1 coordinate 250, forward strand.
TAAAGCCTACAGGGGACAACAGAAAAATAATCACAGAGTTTTAAATTCAGCATCTAAGTGAGGGAAATAATTAGAATTTGGGAGTCTCAGCTCCAGTCCAGCTTCACTGACCGTCCCCACCTCACCAGCACAGAGCCCTGTGACAGCAGCACCACCTGTCAGCAGAACCCCAACTCATGGCAGTGCTGACCACAAGGCAACGTGTGGCTCATTCAGATCCAAAGAACTCCCTTTTGTTTCCTCCTTTAAGTGAATTCGTGTTTCTGGTGGGGAACTTGCTTTGGTCCGTGCCCACGACTCTGTATCAGCCTCGCCACCCCCTGAAGCTGAGTGACAAAGCCAATGCCTTCTAGACGTGCCCACCTGTGAGGCAACACCTGTCAGTGAAACTGGGCATATTGTTTAACTTTTTTAAATAAAATTTCAAAGAAGCCAGTATTTCTTTGCTGTCTACTGCAAACTCCTGAAACAGAGCCCTCATTTCAGTATTGATCTCACCCGAGTCCAAAGCAAGGATGGACACATGAAACACACACACAAACAAATCGAACGCCTGACAGCTCAGGGTATGACTATTCCTGGAACACGATTCTGAAGCCAAAGAGACCTCACCCCATGTTGGTTTGACCTTCACTACTTGCTAGCCAGCAGCAGAAATATCAAGATAAGCACAAAGAGGTCTCCGGCTGCTGCAGACTGTGGGGTGGGGTTTTTTGACAGGTTATGAAAGGCTGTAAAAGTGTAACTTAGACATCAGCTGATCTTTGGAAAAAAAACCAAACCAGGCATCAGTTTGTTGTGGAAAAGCCTAATAAAAAGCTTGGTCCTCTGTTGTCATTCTGGTACCCACCTGTACGTTATAAATTTGGTCTCTTTCAGCAGTGTCCGGAAGTCAGCTTTGGCAGTGATGTATTTGTCTCTGATGTATTCCTCAAACTCCCTTTGTTTTTTCTGGAAGAAAACAGATGAGCTTAAACGCAGATTAAGTACTTCATGCAGCTTCACATACTGAACCCAGGCGATAATTACATGTTGATTAGATCTTTTATTTTATATTTGTAATAAAAAAAATTAAATCCAGTTTGAACAGCACCACTCGTGTTCACACAGCGCAGACCCTCCGCTGCCGTTAACTCACGCCCTGCGCTCTGCTGCAAGCTCGTGACAGCGATGCCAACCGCTTACCCTGTCACTCGACGAGAATTTAATGCACCTTGGATCTTCTTTAATGATTTTTTTCACTTCTTTCCACGTTGATGTTAAAGTTATCTTTCAAAAAAAGCACAAACAGGTAAATTGAAAGACAATTAGATTCTGAGAATACAGAATGCAAGTATTACTACATCTGAAGCTTTGAAATAACTTCCAAATCCACTGACAAAGTTGCTGCTGTGTTTTTAAGTGTTGGGGTTTGATCACTTATACTACTACACTAGTATGGTCAGCTAGATGATTCGGTATATTTCCTTTGCTTTAGTCTTTTGAGATGGCATTTTCAGATCAAAGTCCTCACAAACATCATTTACATCCCAGCATCTTTTTCTAGTACAAATTTATGTAGATGAAGGTGTTGTTAAAAATTACCTAGGGAAAACTTGCTTCAGAGTTCCACGTCTGTCATTTTATTCTATCACAATGAAAATCTGCCTAATGTTCTTAAGCACTTTTAACTAACGCATTAAAAAAGAGGTAAAAATGTTTGGGTTAAAAGGAAGCTGACCGAAGTTGGCCCATAACTAAAAAAGAGCAAGACTCACTAAATCCCACAATACACAGAATAAGTGACAGATTTCCACAGCATTACACAGAATAAAAGTTCAGGTTCAGCAGCACAAGATAAAGCAGCAGAACATCAAAAGAGGGTGAACTTGGTAAGATTCTATACTGATATTCATTAAGACAAGCATATCTGGGATATCTGAAAGAGCAAGATGCCACACAGTAAAGAGCATCAAATAACTCGGTGCTGAAGGAATGTTAACTTCCTGCGGGAGGTAAGAAGATCACTGGTTAGAAGTTCAAATGTAAATGAACTGCAAGTGAAACCAAAATAACAGCCGAGAAACAGGCAAGGAAACAGAATGCACAAATGTTGCCAAGAAGAAAAGAGAGTGGTGAAGCAAAGGGGCCCCCAAACTAAAACTAAACCCAAACAAATCAGATCGTGTAAAAGAAAAGCAGGAAAGGATAAATCACACTGGGCTGGCACCGATTTCCTGTGTGCTTATAGAGAGCTCTTACCGCTGAAGTTTCATCCAAAAGTTGCCTAAAATGTTCCCTCTTCTTTTTGGTAAGTGCTTCAATGTGTTCGTTAAAGAGCTTCTCTTTCTCTTCTCTTTCTAGCAAGGAGCCAGATTCCCATCGGTGATCTTTGCGTAGAGTTCTTCTGGTATCAGACCAGGACACATCAGAAGAACGCACCTGAGCCAAAAGAGGATTTATTTATTTTATTTTTTTTTTAAACACATTTTTCCTACAGTTCACTGATATTTCTTATGTACATCTTAGGTTTTTGGTGTGTTTGGTTTTTTTTTTTAAATTTCTTTTGCTTTAAGTTAAGGTTCAAATTAAAGATCAAAAAACCCCGAACAACCAAAACCAAACAGCTTTTAAGATGACACTGAAGCAGCTTCCCCGCAAAGTCTATATAACCCTAACTACAAATGCCAAAAAGCTTTCACATAATGCAACAACTAGAGAAAGACTTGACTGACAAGGTGAGAAAGCCTGTCCACATCTCACCATGTCAGACAGAAGCGCTTTGAAGTTCTGGATAGCTTCTTCCCGTTTGTGCTGCTCACGCTCTCTGTCGATCTCCTTGGTCTGCTCTGAACGCGCTTTCTGGACTTCCCTCTCTCGCTCACGCAAGCTTGCCTCAATGCGAGCTTGTCTTTCCAGCTCTTTTTCTTTTTCAGAATCTAAATTCTGAAGTGCAAGAACAAACATTTTTCAGTGAAAACAATACAACAGTTTCCCTACTTTCACTAGTCAGGTAGGAAAATTAAAAGGGTTATCAAACTGAAAGCATCTTGGAACAAAATGCTTCAAATCAATTTGAGATGCATGGATTACAGAGCTTGCTCCAGCTGCTGTGCTGAGTTACAGGGTTTACATGGGGGAAAGAGACACTCGGTCACAAGGCTGATCACAGAACAACCTTCTCAGGAGCACGTGGCTTCTGCACAGTGACAAACGCCGAACAGAGCAGGGAGAGCGGAATCACTATTTGTTAGCCCAGTTTTACATTCTCAACCACTTACTGCCCAGAGGAGGATGGTAGGAATACTCGATTAAGAGAGAGGAACCGGTGAAGGGACTGTGTACGAACCATCTATATTCCTGAAGTAACCCTGACTGACAGAAAAAAGTCACAGCAAAGGAAACTCTGCCTGTGCTGGTGGGAAGTCATCTACATGGTGTCTGTATTTTCTGAAGTTTTACAGTCATTTTTACAACCAGTGGCTTTACAGGAGTCTCTGCCAGACAAATTCTCCCCAGTACCGCGTGTGTGTATGCACAGCGCACACACGTACCACGAACACCCGCAGCATCCGGCGGCGGCAGCACTGCCACCACCAGGGACAGCACTTTAAGCTTCACGCTGTCATTCTGGGGTACTTGTACAAACTACTCTGGTTTAGAATTCTCTTTAGTATGGATCTAAAGCACATACTGGTCAATCTTCTAGTTAGTTCACATGTGAGCAGCCATGTGACCAGAAGAACATCCAAGGTTGCTCTTCCAAATGTCACCAACATACCTTGGCTATTTTCTCTATGTACTGTTTGAAAAGGTCTTCTCTCTGTGAGGAGCTATCCACTGCTTTGTAACGAGGGTCAGTCTCCACTTTGTCCTTCACTTTGCTCCAGCGAGACTGACTGTCCAGGTGGTGATTAGCCAGTAGTTCAAAGAAGTCCATTTTGATCTGTTTTACAGACAGAAACAGACAGACGGTACTTGAGAAAGATACTTTGACACCCAACAGTTCGCTCTTACGAAAAAAGGAGTCAACTTACCTCTGAGAGAGGGAAGCATGTTAATACTACATACCATTACAATTCAGAGAAATCACTAGCACTCTGCATTTAGACATAACTGCATCTAAAATTCACTTCCCCTTGGGACAATTTTGCTAAAGCATTTGTATTAAGAAGATCTGCTACATCTGAGATGTACTATGCTCTTTAAAGAATGATTCAACAATTCAGTTTTTATTATTTTACTCCAATTTAAGCGTCTTTTTTGAGCTTTTATATATATATGTCTCAAAGTAATAAGTTCCTGATTCTACATTATTGCATTTTGCATATTAATACTACAGGAGCTCTGCAGTTTTAAGCAGTGCTCTCAACAAATCAAGCATTTACAGATTCATCCTTCAAGGGTACAATGAACAGAGGGAAATACTTAGATCTGCTGACAAAGGGCACGTCTTATGATGGGTCTGACCAATGAAGAACTACCCACATAAGGCAAATAAGTAAATTACATTTAAGATGGGCATATGCATATAGAAAAGTTTAAGGAAGTCTACTTTTTCAATTGGAAATGGCACGTCAGCACTCTGTCCATAACAGCAGCCACGGCAAGGGGCTGGCAGAAGATCAACCATGTTAGATTTGTCATCTCAAGACAACTAGCAACACGTTTCCATACAAACTGCCAGAACCGGCAGCTGCGAGAGCGACCACTGTGCTTTCACTACACCTCTCTTTTCTGGGGTAGACAGATGATCTCCCTGTTCCTGATGCGCTTTAGGTCCCATATATTTTCTCCTTTTTGTTTCCTTACAAGTCTGGTTTGTCACTTAAGGCTCCGTCCCTCCGAAGCAGAGGGGCGTGGGGCCGGCCGGCCTCGCTCGCTGGGTGCCGGGGATGAATCCAGGGACCAGCTCCCCAGGCAAGGTGGAGCATGCTGCCTTCACAGCATCCCAGACCCTGCTGGGCCACAGAACAACAGGCCTCTGTACAGCACGCTAGTTAAAACCCCAAAGACCCAGGAGAAGGGCTGGCCATTCATTTTTTGCTACTCATCTCCCCTCCTCATCCCTTTAAAAAGCCACCAAAAGCAGTGTAGCTGCAGACTAGTGAGGTTCCTGGGGGAAGCGAGCAGATGGACAGGAGAACAAACTCTGTCTCACCAGAGAACTGTCCCATCCCGCTTCCCTAAAAACGTGTTTAGTTACGGAAAGCAGGAACGAAACGAAGACCAGAACCACCACTCTGCAGCCTCGCCCACCGATAATTTTAGTTCTTCACAATAATAACATATAAACATAAGAGGATTTATAGGGTTGGTTTTTTTTCTTTGCTATCTCAAGGGGGAGATTAAGATAGTAAGCAGAGATCAGAAAACAACCGGTTAGTGCCAGTGGGAAGTCGATCTACATCTACTGTGAATTTTTCTTAAAGTAGCTGAACAAAAAAGTAAGCAAACTGTTTATTCATTGTAAAATTAAGATTGTTGTTTGAAAACATCTTAAAACATGCATGCAGTATCAAAAAATATGAAGCTTTCTAAGCCATGGCATTACAAATACTTGTTGAGAACCAAACAATTCCCAGACGTTACCACAGAAGTCTCTAAGGTAAGGGTGTCTCAAGGTTTCAGCGGAACACCGCACAAGCCGTGCGCGTGTATCTACCCCGCAGGGTAAACGCTGCGCACCCACAGTGCTGCGGGAAGCACCACGGCACCAGCTGCACCCCAGACAACGCCCGGGGAGAACACCACGATCTGGAGGAACATGTTTCTGTGGAGCTATCAGCAGCCCCCCTTTGCCCCTCAGACCCTGTCTGCTCGCTCCCGCCCGGAGGGGCTGGCTGGGGCAGGTGCGGCCGAGCAGAGAACTGGGAGGCCACAGGCAATTCCCCCCTGAAGCCACGAGGGACACTTCCAGATCTTTAATGCTCTTAAAGCTCGGGTTTAACTTCAGTCCTTCGGTCAGCCCAAGGTATACAGTGCAAGTATTGCAATTTAGGTTTCATTGTTAAAAAAAAGAAAAATCTCAATCAAGGTGAAAATGTCTCCAAAAACTGAGTCAAAAACCTCTCACCAAGGAATTATCTTTCAAGACCATAGCTCCACGGTGCTGTGAGTTCGGTGTATTTATACTGAGTATCTAGCTCGACTATGTAGAATATTCTGTAAGAAAACTGTCAGGAGCTCGTGGCAGAGGAGAGGTGACAGATGCGACAGCCACCGGCACGGAGGGCTGTGGGACGTGCCGCTCAGCGCTGCCACAAGTCCACGTGAAGTGGGACATCCGGTGACACTGCTGGCACAGCTGGTCTCGAGGACGTGGGACAACGCTGTGTCCCGGGACAGCGCACGAGCGGCTCGGTCAGCGTTACCAGCTCCGACAGCCTCAAGCACTTCTCACCTCTGCCATCGAGCAGTACTAGCCTTGTGCTGACTCACTGAAACTGGCCACGGGAATAAAAGCGACCGTCTGAAAAGCCAGCTGCTCCAGCACCCTCCAACAAGCCGTGACTCAATGAAGCAAAGTCAGAACGTTCTGATGATTTAAAACCCTTACGTTAAAGATTTCTGTAAAGCTGATCTTCCTTAAGTAAAGATTTTTGACTTTTAAAATAGACTGAGAAAGCTTCAGGTTAAATGCCTTAAATTTTCTTTTATGTCTTAAGCACTTTTGAAATCAAAGGAAATAAGACTGAAAATATTTCAGGTGTATTTAGAAGTCTTTTTTTTTTTTTTTTGGCAGTTAACACATTGCAGGTACAACTCTCATCACTTCACAAGGAAAAAAACTAAAAAAATGTAAAGTACCGGAACTGCGGGAGGCTAAAGTCACCACACAGAGATACCAATTCTTTCCTCACTAGGGAATCCCATAATATTTGCGTGTCAGTGATTGACAGCTGTCAGACTGAACTGATTGACAGGCCGCACAGCACATAACTGTAAAGTCTATCCACTTGTTATAAAACAGAATACATAAAATGGTTACAAAAGGCTTTTGGAGAAAAAAAAAACATTATTTCAAAAGCAAACAAACACAATCTCTTAACTTTTCAACTTTAGAACAATCATGCAACAACACAACAGACATTTATTCTTTTTTAAAGTCTCAACTGCGCTATTAAGCTGCAAGAATGCTTTAAAATTCCAGTCATAATCGAAATGCAGTAAGTAAAAGTCTAGTTTTGAACTACATCAGCTCTCCTCTGAAAGCACAACCATTTATTGAAAATATCAGCAATAAGTCAACACCACAGAACCAAATTAGACCCGAATACCTAGACTCGGCTGAACACGTTCTGCGTATTTTTAACAAAACTATCCCCAATTCTGAGGTTAAATTTGCAATAACTTCACACTGCAAAATAAATATTGCAGACTTTAAAATGTCAAAAATGATTAGGCTTCAGAGGTCGTCATCTGCACTCACACCACACACCGGGACACGGCAGGAAGGGGCTGCAGGCTCTGACGATACCGCTGGACGCCACCTCCCCAGCGGGGGAAACCTGCCCCTGCTACCGGCAACACGGCCGACTGACATTTGGAGCTCGTTAATCTTTAATAGCTGACCTTTCATTCTAATAAGCAGCAGTTTATACACAAGATATATTTACTGACAGATTAAGAAGTCACTGAAGTGCTGGCTTTCAGATGCAAAGAGAAGATATGGAAGCTGAATGAAATTTAAACAGGGCATCCTACAGAGAATTTCAAGCTCCTACTGCCTCCCTCCCCTGAGAGGGCAGAGAGGTAACGGCCAGTTCTGGGGTTTCCAGACAAACTGGACAAGAATCTTTTTCCTTTTAATGTTTCAGGATATATATCTTAAAATAAATAAATATCAGGCATTATTCCAGTTAAGATTATAATATTATTTGTTTCGGTAAATGGAAAAAACATAAATTAAAAAATGTGACTATTTAAGGAAACTCAGCTCCACAAACAAATGCAAGTTCAATTCTATACACTCTACAAGTCAGTATACCTGCAAACTTAAAATAGTTAGTTCAGAAAGACCAAAGGGAAACCCATGAAGTGTTTACACTGTAAAAGCTCTATGGAAAGAGAAGGACCGTGCCTCGGAAAGGGCTCCCTGCAAGCTGAGCGCTGGCCGTGTCCCCCCTCACTCAGACTCACACCACTCGCACTGCTGGAGCTGTAAAAGTCACCTTACCTTCTCACCTCTGGTCTTCGAATCTTCTTTCTCCTTCTTTCTTGCCGCTGTGATAAACTCATTAAACAAGGCCTCTCGATCTTTCATCTTTTCAATTGCCTTGAATCTCGAGTCTTTAGCATGCTTGGCTGCAAATTCACTAAAAGTAGTTCTGTAACAAAATGGCAAGTGAACTCATTTGGCAGAACTGTCTTTCACAGGAAAAAGATCCAACAGAGAAATATTTTTTATGCAAGAATACACCACAGACCACAATGAAAAAAAAAAAAAAAAGAAAAAAAAAGAAAAAAAAAGGCAACATCCTATGGTCTCACTCTAGAGGTGGTTAGGTGGTTGATCAATGAACTCTATAGAGAGGAGTCAGCTTTAGGCACACACGACAGGTTCTGTTAGAGACTTACAGGGGTTTTTGTTCATCTGAATACAGGTACCTGCAGGAAGGGCAGGTGTAGGAAGAGACTACAATGCAACCAAGAAGAAATGAAAAAACTCATTTGTCTACCAAAAAAAAAAAAAAAAATCTTCTTTTTCTGTGGGTGAGCAGTTCAGCCACCAGCCTGTCCAGGCATTTCACAGCTGTGGAACTGAAAATTTCATGTGCATTCACTTGCAGCCAAACCATGCTAAGAGTTCACCAAGAAAAATCCCCTTTTGCTAATAGGAACAACCAAACTCTGTCTGAATCAGTTTTTCTGCTACAGTGAGCACTGTGTAACCTAATCTTCAAACACAGAGCTGGAGATATTTTAAATGCTACGGGCAGATGCAGCAACGCTGGGCTTTCAACTCATTATCTCCACAGCACTTCCCTGACTGTTCTCTCACCTCCAGGGCCAGATTCCAACCTGTGCAGTAGATATAGTACTGCCACTTACCTCGAAAAAAACCACTACTGTGCTTTTTCCAAGCTCTGATGCAAATCTGGCCCCAAGAATACGTGAGACACTTATAATCATACGAATGTTTTCATCACAGCATGGAAATAATTAGACTTGGAAAATCCAGCCTACTGTTGCTGTAGGGTAAATTGAAACAAGAAGAGAATTTGGTAGCTTGTTCAAAAAGATTAGAAAGTGAATGTACAGCTACAGTGAAGAACAAGAGCTGTTTAAGTGAAGTGGAACACAAACTCTTGAGCATGTTGGACCGAGACAGAAGATAAAAAACCAGTCTGGCACTCACAGGAGTACAGCAATATCTTTAGACAAACACTGAAACCAGAAGACAAAGGATAAGATTAAACAAGACAGTATTTCAGCCGGAACTCTCCTTCCCACCCCAACCCATAATAAGAGTCAGTCCCAACACGACACATTGGAGTTATCTTGGAAGTGGAGGATACCAAAGCTAACATAATAGTCCAGGTTAGTCTCGGAGGGATATATTAAATTTATTACCGATGAACCTTTTCCTGAAGCATTTCCATGCCTGTGTTCTTCCCAGCCTGCTACTGTCAGAACCGCTGCCCTTACTAAATGAGCAGAGCCCCGTTTTAAAGAGCTGTTACTCATCAGATTTGAGGCAATTTAAAAATTAACACAGCACTGGCTTCCATCAGATTTCCAAAACAGGTCACTGAAAGAAACTTAAGCTGAAGTGAAACAAATGAGTTGTTATTTCACTGTAAAAGAATTCGTGCCAGATAAGCCAAGCAATGCTGAAAGAGAATGCTTCAGAGCTCATCTGGTGACATAAGCACATATTTTCACGATCTCTCTGTGAGAAAGCTGTAAAACAAACAATTCTAACAATAAAATCTTGACTGTTAGTACACTGACTGTCATCACCTTGCTCTTATCACTGCAAGGAGGTCTGAATGTGAGGGGTATGGAACAATTTCTGTATTAAAGGAACCAGAACATTCTATCGCGTTATTAACAACATACTTTGTAACCAGAAAAACATCCCTTCAGCCCCTTCCAAACTGAAGAAACCTCCTTAGTACTTCTCAGAAACTACTACTATTCTGAAGAAGAAAGAGGGTTAGTAAAGAAAAACTTGTGGATCATGAGGCCTCTCCCACAATCCAGACAGCATGCTGGGGATTACTTCAAAATGACTTATTTTAAGTCAATCATTATAAATCACAGGTTCTGCTGTTTCATTGCTTAGGGGAGTACAAGCAGGAAAAAGAAGATGTCAACAATATCTCACCATTTTTCTCCTCTTAACCCATTTTGGAAGAGATTACCTAATACCACCCAACATAATTTGTTCTAACAGAGCCTACGAACAAGAAGGAAGCTCCTACCTCGGATTAATCTTTGCTTCTTCCATCATTTTCTTGAAATCCTCCTTGGCCTGCATTATTTTGTTCTTCTTCTCCTTGCGCTCTTCTTCTGCTCGAGTTTTCACATACTGATCGAATACCTACAGCAACACCAGTCACCGACACAAGACACGCAAACCTGAAGCCACGTAAGCTCTAGGCAACAGGGAGGAAAAATCCCCTTTCTTTCCTTTTTTCCCCATTTCCTCTTCTCTCACCTCAGAACCAACATAGATGAGGCAGAAAGAAGGGCAAGGGACTCTCTGTATTTGAATATGCAAATTACTTCAATCTGCTGAACATGTAGTTTACTGTATCTAAATCTGAGACCTGCGAAGGCGTTTCTTACACATTCATGTTACGCTGACATTTTCCTGGGTCATATGTTTAAGACAGCAGACTCTTCCTGTATTCTTGGCTTTCCATTTTCCTACATCCATTTGAAGAAAAGCTTCTGGAGTGAGAACTTGCTTAACAATAAAAACGTGCTTTAGTTTTTCCCCCAACCACTTTTTTTTGGTAAATAAATAGATACCATAATTCATTATGCCCATACTTTGAAGAGATACTGACGATCCCCACCGTCTCATCCAGGTCTGGGGAGCTGTCTGTATGTAACTTGCACTGCGTTAAAACATTAGAACTTCCAATGACGTGAAAAATATCAACTCACTTCTTATCTTGCTGACTGCTTCTGTTTCCAGACAAACCCTAACGGTAACAAAAATCCCCTGCAACACTGATTGGTCTGGAAGGCGAGCAGGAACAGACACAGACTGAGGATTTAGCTAAAGCCTGTCGTAGCTGAGTCTGGATGGGGAGAGGATCTGACTTCTCTTTTACCTGTTTTCTTTCTTTCGGGTTGAGAAGTAAGTAACGAGGATCAAACACTATCTTGTGTAGCTCTTTCTCCCACGTTGAAAAAGCAGAGACCTTTAATTAAAAAAAAAAAAAAAGGGGTCAGGTTTTCCCTAATGGTTAAGTTTCCTCAAATGCACAGAACTTGTACCATTTTGATTCAAAACTATAGGACATCTGACCAAAAGAGGGAAACAAACATCCTGGAGGTTTTTTCCATATCAAGTTTCAACACTAATTAGCTCCTAAAACTTATAAATAATAACACACGTTTAACTACTGCTGTGTGACACTTAAAAAAACCCTAAGTCTATCAGAAGAAAGCCTTGAGATTCTCTGTTCTCATATCCCACACCTGCTCTACACCTTTTTAAGGTGTTACAAGTGTAAACAGTTTGCTACAAGCTGGATTAATTTAAGCACATCTGAGCTCATCTTAAATAAGCTTGAATAAAACTACCCCATAAAATCCAGTTATCGAAACTAAATGAAAGCTGCAGCTGGAACCACTTCCATTTTTAAAAGTTATTATGTAAATTTGTATTCTAATAGCCTAATTTATCTGTCAAAACTGACTGGTATCAAGCGGATTTCAAATTCAGTTAACTAAAAGCGAAATGTCTCCCGTTTAAGCACGAGTGCACAGACTCCAGTGGAACTTATTGCTTGCACTTCCAGAAACATTAAGGATGTGTCCAGTTTGAGTGTCCTATTTATTTTCAATGGCAGCTTTCAATTAGGTAATTAATAACTTGGAAAAAAGTTATTAATTTCAGTTCCTTAGAAGTAAAAATTTTGCTATAATTGTAACATTCTCTGAAATATGGAGCCTTGTGCCAAACGCACCCGTTAATCAGAGGAAGGTTGAGATTGTTTTCCTTACATAAAGCACTGCAGGTCCTGGCTTTGCTAGGAATCAATATGGCTTTCTGAACCTCCCCTTCCCTCTCTCTCCTGTCCTCACACACACACACACACACAGAGAATTCTCTGACCCCTCTTTCTAGAAGCATGTCCTTGAACTGTTTCATCCGAGCCTCCAGTGGGACAATGGCTCTCTCTCGAGCAGCTTTAATTTCAGCTTCCATTGCAGCCTCCTTCTCTGAATCAATATCTTTGTTATCATCTTTCCTGAAAAACAATTAAACATACAGCATAACTTGAGCAGCAGCATGTCAAACCCTGCAGGTCAGACTCTGAACTACACCGGGACAGAATGGATAAAACCCATCACTTTGGAAGCGCAGGTGCACGAATCCTGAAAGGCACTCTTGGAGACGCGGGTGTGAATGGTTTCACACCGAAAGAGCTCAACCGCCACAGTATTCTCAATAACAGACGACTCCAAGAAGTCAGCACACGTTGGCTGTATTCAGTGGTCTCACCAGAGGTGCAGTAATAGATTTTGCGTTAATTGCACTAATTTTCTCGTCTCCACTTCATGCCCACAAGGCCAGATGAGAAGCGGACGGCAAAAGGCACTGGTGCAAATCACGAAATCCTCTCGGTCGCTACAGCAGAAAACGCTGCCACGCAGGCGATACTTTCACCCACCACGGCACCTCTGGGAAAAAGCCTGCTGCTTGCTGGTGTATGTTTACTAAGAGCAAACCTGCTTCATCCCAAACAAACCCAAAGCCCTACTTGCAAACATCTTTATGATCACCCCCCAAGAGTACACAATAAAACGGTAAAGCTACTTACAAAACAGAGCAGGTAACTCACTCAGAGTGACCTCTTCCAGTAGGCAAAACAGACCAAAAGACCCAAACAAAACTCTTAACCCTTTATAATAGCACAAAACCAGAGCAATCACTACGGAAATCTACACGGCTGGATGTTTTGGCAACAAAATTTTGTGCAGAGAAATTAACGAGCTAGATAAACAATCAACTGAAATAAACCATTTAAGATAAATGCACAAAATATTCCTTGGATTCACCAACTTACACCATTTATTTCTCTTTCATGATTTCCAAAGGCGATGCTATCTCCTCTACGCAGGAATTTCAGCTCAGAGAAACAACAGATACTTGAGCTGCTAAAGTAAAACAGCGGAAAGCTGATGACTGCGTTCACCAGTCCCGTTAGTTACTGTGCTACTCCGCTAAATACGACCGTACGCACACTGTGCGGATGAAAAACTTCAGTTATTTTATCTACACGGACCACTTAGTATTAAAAAAACCAAACTTACTTGCGCTTTTTAATTTTAATAGGCTCATCTTCATTTGCTTCCTCTGTAGATTCATGCTCTTCTCTAACTGTAACAGATTTCAATAATACTTTAGATTTCATATTTATGAAAAGTTTGATACTTACAAGTGAAGCCTTGCACAAAAAGAGAGGAACGTGTGCAGTGGCAAAGCATCCTGACAAAGGAAACGTGGTTTTCAGTCACTTTCAGAAAAACACTAATGGAATTTGGTGGCAGGACTAAGGACCTGTGGCCAACTGTGGATTTTAAATGAAAAACACTTGACCTCTTATCTCCAGGGAAAAATAAACCTCAGACTAAACAGTCTAATGAAGCACAACGGGGTATCCTGATCACCTACTTGGACTTTGCTCTCCTCCAACTAGCACACGTCATCCCTGGACCATTTACTAGAACTTAGGTCTTATCTCAGCAGCCTCCGGCATGTTCTCTGCTCTCAGCAGCCATTTCCAAAACGTACTCCAGGTGATGTTCCCTGACTGAAATCTTCTCCCGTGAGAGCCCACCCCTGCATTATGATTAGTCTTTCCTGACCCCCACATTCCTCGTGCTTATAGAACAAACACAGTCCCTTTTTCAGTCAGTAAAAACCGTGGGGGTTTTTCAGCCTGTTGGCATTTCGGAAAAAAATTCACTTTGTTAGTGTCTACTTTCTTCAACAGACTGCTTTTTGCCAAAGGACTCTGCAAGTGTGAATTCCCACCAGCCTTCTTAAGTTCCAAAGCCATATACATTTGTCACTATGTCCTGATATTTCTCTCATTTATATGTTACTAGCTTTCAAAACCATCACAAAGTAAGCGAGTAATTATATTCAGACAACTCGGGGAGGCAATGAGATTGTTCTTACTAAGTTTTTTTCCTTCTTCCATTCCTTTTTTGTGAGGAGGTTCTTGAATAATTTTGTCTACATCAGCTCTTCCAATTAGGTCGTCCGGTCGGTCCCACATAGAAAGGCGAGTGGTTGGGTTATAGAAGAAAACGCGCTCATCGCCAGTCCACACCACACACCTGGAGACGTAGCAGTTGGGCAGGAAGGAGATTTGTATTACACCTTTGTTTCCATACCTGCTACCACGTTCAAAGCCTGACACAAGCGTAATGGTCACAGACAGACTGCACTTGCTGCACACCTTCCAGACATCCCTGCTGCCCAAGCGGGATACGGAGTTACTGCTTTTCTCTGCTAGCAGATTTGAAAAGCAATTTTTAAAATGCTTTTTGATCAGGAGCTGCAGTATACTCAGCTCTGCTTTAGAAAAGTGTTTCAGACAGCTGAATCACTTTGGGATAAAACATCTCTCATCTCTTCAATGTCCCGCAACGTATGAGAAAAAACAACCTGATCATCTTGCCAGAAATGAATAAATAATGGGATGAAAGAACCACAGAGATATTTTGAAGTGAGACAGTTTTAAATGTCAAACATTAACTAAAGAAAAAAAACATTGAAGGCTAAATTGCAAAAATGACACCAGTATCTCCTTCCCATCAGTAAGATTTTTACCTTGGTCATCAAAACACACAAAGGTGATTTACATAGATCACAGCAGGAGTAGCCCCATCATGACATTATACACAGGGGCACCTCATCAGTAGCTTGCCAATTAAAAAAGTTAAAATAAATAAAATCTTGCTTTGGCCAGCAGCTGCACCCATTTGTTCCCAAGGCATAAGGGTAAAAGAAGTCCAAGATTTTCTTTTTGGCCAGTATTTCCTACTCAGGACTCGGTGGCAGATGAAGGGGCTGGGAGAGGAGATCTATACTGGCAGCGTGCCTCGCAGGACTGTGGCTGGCGTGCGGAGGAAAGGCTGCACACCCACCGCCCAGCACCCGAGTACTGGCACAGCGCGAACAGCGTCGGCCGGGGGAATCCAATGTTACTTGAGACAGAAACATGCCAAGAACAGGTCTTTCGCATGCTATTCCTCGTTCTAAGCACCCAGCCACCTCCCTGGTGGCTACAGGGAACAACGTTCCAGTCCCACAGTAGCGGGCCGTAGAGGAAAGTGTGACCTACCATGGGGTTCCTGGAATAGGGGTGGTTGCAACCGGCTTGGCCTTCTGAGCTGCTTTTTCTTCTTCAGTCATTTCTTCCTCTTTTGGCTCCTCAAGGAAAACGCAAGTTACGGGACTCAGGCAATGACAGATAGCTATCTATGTATTATAAAGTGACTAACTCATTTTAAACAAGTAAATGTATTTTGAAACAATGCTACTGAACAACTGACAATTACACTTCACCCATGCTTAAAACAGAAGCACTTGAATTTCAACAGTAACTGCTGTTCAGAAGTCTCAATTCAGAAAACCTCTCTGCGTTTCCTTAAAGGAAATCTTACTTAATGCCCTCCTAGACCTGCATGAACCCTGAATCAAGGCCTGAGTACAGGGGCTGTGAGATGTGGAGTGTCAAAGTCAAACATCTGCACCTTTGTAGCAGAAATAAGTGAATGAGCAGTGACCCCCAAAGTAAACAGGGGAGAGCAGTAACCAAATCCAGCAACTGGATTCTCTGCTTTGGCCTGCTACGCTAGATTGAAGTTCACAGAAATCAGCGTGACAGCCTTAATTTCCACTCAAATAACTTAATATCTTCAAGAGCTACGCTTTCTTAGCACGGCAAAACACCGTACAACAACAAAGTTAATTTTGTTTACTGCGGTGCAAACACTACAGACACTTCCTAGGACATGTGTTTCTAACAGACTAAACTTATCAATTATAGCACATGGGGAAAGTGTAAGCTTTGTTTTAGAACTGTTCAAAACAAAGAGTAAAGAAGTAGAGAAAAAGCTATGAATGTAAAGATTTCAAACATTCTGGACAAGTTCAATTTTTCTGAACACCTTAAAATCAGCAAGAGAACATCATGTTTACATAATTAGCCAACATTCTTCCCATGTTCTTATTCATTTCTTCACTTACATACTCTGTACTTTTCTTTTAAATGTCCTTTTTTCCTTATGTTAAAAAAAAAAAAATTTAAAAAAAAGGAAAAAGAAAAAAGGCTACGAGTCCAGAAAGGAATGCTTTCAAAATCACCCCAGGAATTTAAGAACTCAGATTACTAACCATGTGTCCTGTCAATATGCCTGGTCTACAGATGCATCCACACCTGTAGGATGTAGGATTCAAAATGGCGATACTGACTATTTGGTTGCAAGGTCTTTTACCTCCTTTATTAGTTCTTTTATAGGTTCTTCTTTTGGCTCTTCTTCTTCTGTCTCCATTGGTAAAGGCTCCTCCGTAGGTTCTTTAATTGGCTCTTTAATCTTCTCTTCCATTTTTTCTAAATAAAGATAGAAGTTTCTTTAGTATTAAGAAACCTTTACAGAGCCACAATAAATTTATTTTTACCAGTATGATTTTTCCAAGCACAACAGCAAAACAAAACTTATTTATAATTTATTTTCACCACTTTCTGTCCTTATTGGGCCTCGCAGTGTCCGGTTACAAGGGCGGGATTACCTCCTGTACCAAGATCTACTTGGGACTGGAAACAAAATCCTGTACGGCAGCCTATTATATCATACAGCTCACTGAACCGTACCCACAGCGATGGCTGGAATGCCAACAGAAACAGCAACCAACAGCTGCAATCAACAGTGCAACACTGAAGAGCACTATTAGATGTGAAATGCTGCTGACAAAAAAAACAGATAAAATCGGAGCAAATTCATGGAGAATCATCTGAGGATGGCTGCGCACCCACTGAGAAAAATGTATCATCTTTACTCAGCAAATACGGTATCTGCTGTCTCAGATGTTTTTACCCCAGTAAAAAGAAGACCTATTATTTAAGCCTGAATTATTACAAAGAGGGGTACTAATTGAAGTAGCTAACTATCTAAGTGTTCTGAATTTGCGTAAACAAAGATTTCTTGTAACTGAAAACTTCAGCAGGCAATAAAAGGAAGAACTATTTGGGTCCGACTGGATTTGTTTTCCTAAAAGACTTTATAAACTGAATAAAAGCCACAGGATTTTTACCCCTTCTTCCTTATCTGTGATACAAGAACAGTCTCCCTCCAACATAACAACACCCATGATCAGAACGTGGGTTCAAAGAAACACAGCTCACAGGATATGACCAGACTATGATTTTGGATTGTGGACAGAGGGAGGTAATTAATTTTTTCCTCATATTCCAAGCCTGTTTCTATACTAAGTTCTTGAAGATTTGAAATTCAGCATTTCAATGATCTTCATTCTTTCCTGGTTTACAGTCTTTAGAATAACTGGATTTCCCCCTCACTTTCTATCTGTCTCAAACACACGAGTACATGAAGTACTTACTTTCTACTGGAGTGGCAACGCACATTTACCCAAGTGTCACAGGCTTTGGAAGCAACTCTAGAACCAAATACAGTTCAATACAGTGGGAAACAAAGAAGCTGTAACTTTCAGACTCAAGACTGACTCAAATGGATACCAAATATTCAAAATACTGTTCAGGAAGATAAGGAATCAGAAATATTCTTGTTGACATTTTCAAACACAACCCTTAACGGTCTAGGCAATTTTGACTAGTATACAGCACCTTTTTCTTTCAGTTCTTGGGGTTTTTCCCATGTTGACTCCAGAGTCCTGTTGTTATAATAGTAAGTCTTTCCATCTGCTGTTTTGTACTCTGTCCACTCAGAGACTGCTGTGGCTCCGGCCAGCGTAGCGGGCGAAGCGGCAATAGCGACCTGGGGATGGATCATCGGTACGATGGGAGGGGCCATGCCGGGCAGGACACCTGTAGCGAGAACAAGGGGGGGGGGAAACAAAAAACAAAAAAAAAAAAAAAAAGAAAAAAGAAAAAAAAAAGAAGAAAGGGAATAAACAGTAAGTGACAAGGAAGCACTTGAGAACCAAAACCTAGCACTTTACTGACTTAACTTACAAATAATCAACCTATATACATAAATATAAAGACTGCGTTCAAGATTCAGCTGGAAAGCAATGCATTGTTACTAAACTTCCTTCCTGCACTTTGCCATCAGTAATCCCCATAATAGCAGGCAAATCTGAGAGCTCTTTATTTTAGAGAAATGCGTAATTCCGCACAGCACAAAACTTGCTAGCTTTTAGACATTTGCTTTACTACTTCAAAAGTAAGTGCTTTATTTATTAAAAGTACTTATTAGATCTCTACAGCAAATTTA
>JAAGNO010002589.1:19006-31891 GCA_033439905.1 Ceryle rudis
TATAAAAACAAATCATCTAACTCCACTGGTTTAATTATGCTGTCATTTTAAGAGATATTCCTGTTGCTCTTGAATAAAAGAAAACAGCGTCTTGAATTTAACCCATATAATACAGAGCAGAACTCTGATAAATCTTAAATCCTGACTTAAAAAAAGCTAACAGTAATTCAGAGCCATGGATAAAAACTGAGCAGAAGGATATAATTTCAGACTGTGTGATGGTTTTGTTCAGTACTGCAGACCGATTGGAAAAAACCCCATTTGGTTCACATCCTGTAGCGAAATGGCAAGTAAATATCCAGAGATCAGAAAGCCAGAATGCTGCATTATCCTATTATTTCTCTACTCATCCCAGCAAAATGGATATACGGAACAGATCTCGAATGACGAGCTCTAGAGAACCAAACTGGGTAAGACTAGAACTACAGGATCATAATTTTGAGCCTTTAACATTTACACGAAAAAGTCTGTCTTTTTAAATAATGGAAAAGCACACATTACACATTGCCATAAAGTGTTCTCACTAAGTAACTTTTCGTAAATCCACAATTTGAAGAATGAAAATTGATACTAAGACACACACACACACACCAACATGCGAGCACAGCCATGTCACTGTACACGTGGAAGTAGGAAAAACAAAAATCCACGCACAAAGAAACTAATAACTAAGAAGTATGGGCATGGAGAGATTCACAGTTATTACAGAACTCAATGATTACACAAAACTGCACGGGATCGTCTGTATAAAATAAGCTACCGCTAACAGTTATCGGGGAGAGTTATTGCCTGGCCAAAGGTGATATTTGCATTTATACTGGTTTTGAAAATAAAGTAAATATATTCATTCAGTTGGGGAAGCAAATAAATAAAGAAAAGATAAACAACAACATTCACTACCATGCCAACTTACAGACAAAACGAACTAAGATGGTTTTGAAAATTACCGGTCTTGGTGGTAGCGACTGTCTTTACATACGGGCAGCTGACTATTTGCATCATTGCTACACCTGTAAAAGGGACAAGCAAGCACGTTGGAAAGCTGCCATTGGACGTCGGCTACCACGGGGGTCTGGGTGCTATGGATTTCCTGACACAATTTGGATGCCATTTTCAGCTGGCAAAAAGAAAGCCTCCCGGCAAGAAAATGTCAATTACTTTTGCTCCAACATTTTATGCCAGATCAAATATAAAACTAATTTTAAGCTGCTGTAACAAGTTTCTGCCTACATTAAGCCAGCTGTTTAGCAAATTATCGGGATGTCATTAAAAAGAAAAAGAAAAAAAAAAAAAAAAGTTATTTTACTGAAGACTCAGGGGTTTAAGTTCATTCAAGGAGGAACTGGGCTCTCCTTGTCGGGCAGTACCATGGGAAAACATTCTACCCAGGGTGGTGTTCTCCACTGACAGCCTTTGCTGCGACAGATCCATCAGGGGAGCAGCAACAAAGTGAAACCAACGGTCTTTGCTATTTTCAGTCTGCTGCTGCATTTAGAAAGCAGTGGTAAGAGCAGAAGGACAGCCTGAACTGGCCAGACAGGCAAGGCACGGCAGGGCGACAGCCAAGTCCAACCCAGAGGGAGAGCTCAGGTTATAAGGGTCATATGGGAAGGCTGGAGGTGGAAGAAGGCTGGGGGAAAGAAATAGAAGCAAGGAAGCTGCAGACAGAGGGACGCAAAGCTGCACTAGGTCAGAGGCAGTGAACATTTTCTTTTTCATTATCAAGAATGTCACGAGCTGAAAAATGCTCTAAAAGAAGCATAACCAGCCCTCAGAAAGGTAGCATCATGCACTGTTCTGCTTTCCAGCTCATTAAGAATGACACAGACAGGCCACAAAGAGGAAAGCTTCTCATTCTCTTCAATTAGACACAAAATTCAGGAGGAAATTAGGCAGGGGTAAGGGGAACACATCTCCAAACCCCTTCGTTTTAGGGTGTGGAAGGAAACTGTAGAAGTTGTCTCTACGCTGGCCCAGCCTGGACACTCAGAAACTGAAATACTTCAGAAACTTGCCCTTAAATGGTTTCTATTCCAACATCTGAGGTTGGAAATCCTCCAGCACAAAGTGAAATTAAACCCCTGTGTTTATAACCAAAGTAATCTCTTATTTTTCTTCATTAGTGATCTAGTATGGAAAGCATACAAAAATACTGCCAATTTATTAAAAAAAAATTTCTGTGAGAAGATAGAGTAGTAATGTTTTTTAATAGTAATTTCTGTGAAAGAATCCAAAACTGGTTTTATTAAAAAAAAAAAAAAAAAAAGGTATGAATTGAGACACAAAAACGTTGACTCAAACAGCACTGAATGAAGTGTTTGGCTAAATTTGGCGGGGGGAGGTGTTCACGTTAGGTACTTGAAAACAAATCTGAACATTCGTTTTGTTAAGGAAGTTACAGCATGTCTTAAAACTGGGTCAGTATAAATAATGCCATCTGCGGGATCACTGAACTTGGAGATACTGCAGTGCAGATAAGACTCAGCAAATACCCAAACTCTTTCCTCTGCCAAGTTCATTCTCAAACATACAACTAACTTTTAACGTATGAATTAAGAGAAAGCAGACTTACTTTTTAAGATCTGAGATTATGAGATATCACTAATCAACTCTTCCATTGTTCCGTCTTGCTATAGCATAATACAGAGATTAACTTTGCAATCACTTGACAATGGCATTGTTCAGCTCTGCCTCTGTAACTCGAAAGCAATCTGGCTGACATCGTCTCTAGCACCGAAAGCCCCAAACATCTGCACATTAGAACTTCATAAGCCTTTTTGAGTTCATCTTATACTGCCATGAAGTAATTTTGACTTCTCTTTTGTTTCTCGTTACTGTAAAATATTTTAAAGGTTTCCTTTTCTTTGATGGTGTCTATATACCATTACAAAAAGCTCAATCCAGAATCAGCTGAAAGAAGCAGACTGATTTTATTGTGTAGCCAGGCAAAATGGCAAATTAGACTCATTGGTGGAAGCATGAGCTTTACTGCTGGGTATCCTTCCCATGTGTTATGGGCTCCCATCATCAACTGTGAGAACAGAAGGGGCCAGATAAGACTTGCTAGCAGGAAAGTTTTGAAAGAAAAAAAAAATTTTCAAAAATGAGTTTGAGGAGGAGGAGATGGACGTTCCTGCCCTGCCCTTCCTTCTGTATCGCACTACTCGTAGAACTTCTCGACCGAACCCAAGCGCACCCCCAGTGCACCCACTTTCACTGGCACCCTTTCTACTGCCTTGAACATCCACATTTTACCCGACAGCTCACCCACGATGCTGAGGATTATACTCTTCAAAGGTACATAGAGATCCCTCAGTCTATGCTGAACCCTTGCTGCTGGCAACGTCAGAAATTACAGTTAGGAACAATCGGCTGCCTCCCTCTATCCTTTACCCATTTTCTGTCCAGCCTTCAGTATCACGTTCAGAACAGCATTTGTTGCACAGGTTAAAACAAGACCTACGCCGCGACTTCCTTTTCAAGCGAACTACAGATTAGAGTAGCTCGGCCTGGTTACTTTAGAAGACTATCCTAAAAGCAGAGGCACCTACAAATCGGTCCCCTCTTCCAGTCAGCAGAACTAACACCCATTTTAACTACTTTAATGCTTATATCCTTTCCCAAGAAAGTGTTCTAAAGGGTTACTTTTCAGCCAGCCAAATGGGTAGAAGGTAAAGGCCTCCCGTGGCACTTACTGGATGAACGGGCTGAAAGGGCAGTGGGAAAGAAGTGACCTCACTCAGCTTGTACAGAGAGTTAAAAAATAGGAGGATGCCGCTCAGAGCGGCTTCTTTGCAACTGTTCATCAGAAACTAACTTGTATCCATTGGTATACACTTGGTATACCCTTGGTGCTGCCACACGCGGAAAAAAAACCATTAACTACTTTTGTACAGGAGCAGGAACTCAACCGTATCTGTGCAAAGGGAAACATGGTACTGAGGCAGGGAGCAGCTTCAGCCAGCTCTCCGGAGGAGCTCTACGGCACGCGCAAGCAGCAGTCAAGGCTGAAATTTTGCCAGCCTAAAATGATTTCCTTAAGTATCAAAGTATGCTATAAAAACTTAAGAAAATACGATTTACCCAGAACTAGAGGGGTGCCATCTAGGATTTACTCTCAACAGTCTCTACCACCTGAAGCCTATGAATAGCACTCGGGCATCCTGAACGCCTTCACCACGGTGCCCAGCTCGAACCCTGGCGCGCTGCGTCTGCGTTCAGCATCGCGCTCCAGAGCTGCAAACACCTCACTTCGCTCGGGGTAATGCACCTGAAGAGTCATTTTTCCTGCTCATAAATATATTATTTCCTTTTAATTTCTTTTGGCTATAATCCACATGCTAATAAATATTTAAGCACAAGACTTATGGTCTAAATCAAGAAAGTGGGAAAAAAAAATTTCACAGCAATATTACAGTTGTAATATTAATACAAAGCAGTAAAATTTAGTGCTACAATATCCTCTGTGCAGAAGCTCTTTTTTTTTAAGAAGATGACAAGATAGACACGTGCCATGAGATAAAGTGTTTAGTGCAACTCATTTTCCAATCATCTAAAAGAAAAATGTTTACATGTTTAAATGTTCTCTGGTATGTATATCAAAGAATCAGAAGTCAAAAAAATTCATGTTCTTTTTAATTAAAAAGTCTGTCTGCTAACCCTGAATTCTTTCAAAACTACTCTGAGTGGAGAGGATTCAGGCAAGTTCCGTACACAGTGGACACATGAGTGCAAACAAATTGACAACATGGACATGTAGCGGACAAGACAATTACAGTTCGCCAATTTACCTGGAAGTGGAATAGGCATGCCAGGAAGGGGGACACGAAATGGAGGTACCATTACTGGTGGAAAAGCAGGAATTGCTGCAGTTGGCTGCGGTACTGCATGAGGAACTGCAGGAGGCAATGTCTGTGGGACTGGCTGGGGTACAGTCTGCACAGGTGTAGCAGAAGGAGCAGAGGTTGAAACACTGACTGATGGTGTGGCAACTGAAACACCCGAACTCGGGGTCTGGTCTTGTGTGGTAGGTGCTGATAAAAAAAAACAAAGAACACCTTGTATCTTTGACACTGCAATATATTCGCTGCAAACACACTGGCTCTGTTTCCCGTCAGGCGTCACAGAAGCAGATATGCTCAGATATCACCAGCAGGAAGACACTCTTTGACAAAAAAAACCCCTTTGCCTTCTCTGCAACATTAAATATTCACAAAGAAAGTAAACTTCAAATTTTACTTTGTCCCATTCTTTACACCTAACAAGTCTCTACAGCAGTAGCAAGGGTGTATCAAAGGACAAATACAGCCTGAAATGGAGTTCTACTCTGTATCCCTGCTCAGAAGAATAGAAAGGGAATGTTACAGAGCATTTCATGTGGAAAAATGTTGTTCTTATGTTAAATGAAGACAGGCTTTGCTTTTTAACACTAATGGTGGCAGCATGTGCATGACAACAGCCTGCCTAAAGCTAAGCTTAGTAAGCTGTGATCCAAGAATGGAAAAACATCCATCAAAAAAAATGTGTAAATAAGCAAGGAAAAGGAAAGCACTTTTGTTCCAAAGCTGCAAGAACTTTCTTAGTCTTCGGTGCCTCCCAGTGGGAAAATGCCCTGCTAGCTTTCCAATCTGGAATCCATCTGAGAATAAACAGTGCTGCTTATCCAAGGACTGGCTACCGGGAACTACAGCGGGGACTGGCTGAACTCGCTGACCAGCCTCGCAGCCCTACGCTGGCAGATCGGGTGGAGGGACAAGGGACTGTGGTGAAGAGCTAATAAAAATTAGAACTATAAAATACAAAAGGGAAAAAAAAAAGAGAAACCACACAAGCTTATGACCATACTATATATGGGCGCACTGTGTGTTCTCTTCAGTATTTAACACCTACTAGAAACATTCCCAATAACATACCAGTATTGACATATTTAAGTCATGATTTTTTTGATCTGTTGTTAAGTGTTTCAGGCAGGGTATAAGTTCTTGGCACTGCCTAAAATTTAGGGAAATAGAGCAGACAGTATGCAATTTGTTTTAAGACCGAGGTCATATCAGTACCAGACAAGAATGAAGCTCAGCCAGGAGTCCCAGTCCTTTTACAGGCCAAGTCTGAGAGTTGTAAAATTATTTTTAATGACAGAATTTTATCACCTAGGCACAGACACCAACAGTAACAGTTCTTGAAAGCAAAGACGACAGGTTGAAGTGGGACAGATTCTCAGCATTCAGTATTAGGAAGTTGTGCTTCAGAGAAGGTGCATGAAGCGCTATTCCCAAAGCAGGACCAGCTCTCAAAAGCCTGGCACGAAGCTAACGCTCACCTCCCACCTCGTCCTGGGACTCAGCTGAATGGTTAGAGTGGGCCATCTTTCAGCAACGCAGCTGAACGCAGGACTAAGTTAACTAAGGTACTAAGTTATCTTTCAAATTAAATCAAAGCCCTAAAACGCTTTGAGTGACACAAGTGACTTGCTACTCTAGAGCCCTGTCCTGCCTCCAGGGTTAACTAAAAGCACCACTTCAGGGTGACCTAAATTCAACTCCCTGTCACACACAGAGCTCTGAAGTCTGGGTTACTTGGTGAGTTCAGCTCAGCTTTGCTCCTCTGTTACAGGAAGAAGATGAAGGAGTTCCAGAGGAACACACTGCACCTGGAGTAGGAACAGCTCGGCAGCTGCTCACCTTCTGCATGCTCTCTGGCCTGGCTCGGTGACGTTTCTGCCAGCGCAGCTGCAGTGACCAGGGCTCCTGCTCAGCAGGAACATGGTGCCTTCGCAGCCCTGCGCGCTGACAGCAACCTACCCAAAGGGCTCCAGCTGATCGCACTCCTGGCTTGCTGTTCACACGCACAAATACATCTACAGCATGTCACATACACCTCTCTATTTCTCTGCACTGGAGGCACTTTGTTGGCATATACATATACATGCCATAGTACAGATCACACTATGTACATCATACGCAGACACTGTGCATAAACCTGCATTATGTGCGTGCTGCGTAACTTCAGTTCCCTTTCCTCTTGAGGCTTCTTCAGCTGGAAAGCCCTTAGAAGCAAATGGCTCAGCCCATGTAAACAGCACTAATCTTCAGGCTGTTACTCAAAGGTCATAAGTGAACAATAATGGCTTTAAGGACTTTCTTTTTCCTCTTTTGTGCGACTGTAGCAAATGGGAACTTAGGAGGCTTAGCCAGCAGAATAATGCTAACAAATGCAATACACCAGGAGCAGCTCTACTCTGCAGTCAGCTGATTCCCCGCAGCCCAGAAGCAGCACTCCAAGATGCAGCCTCTTGTGATGACAGACGCCGTTTCAGAAACGGAGGCAAGCACTACAACTGTAATTCCTATCTCAGATTAACTTTTCTTGTGAAATACTTTTAAAAACAATTTAGCTTTATCTATAGTCAAAAGGAAATGGAAGCATAAGAGCTTTGAGATGATGTGATAACAGCAGAAGAAAAATATACAAAGACCTGAAGAAAAAAGGGTTGCATGCTGATCTAGTGTTACTCTCCTGCAGTAACTTTCAGATTGAGGGGGGAAAAAAAATAAAAGGGTTCACATGCAAGGTTCTTCTGGATTGAACACTGTACTTTGAAGTCATACTCCACTTTACGTTGAAACAACTGCCTCCTGGATCCCAAGTTTTTGCTGCAGTAATTCCCCAGAGCAGCATCCCCACCATCTGGTCCCCACCACCGCACAGCTGGAGAAACCCTCCACTACTCACTGGAGATCGTCTGTGAAACCGAAGTGGCCGTGGTTGTGGTGGAGGTTGTGGAGGACTGAGTACTGGAGGAGGTGGATGGAGACGCTGCAGAAGCAGGACTGCTGGTGGTCGGTGTGGAGGCACCTACTGCTTGGGCTTGGGCCTGGGCCTGTGCCGCCAGCATCGGCGTCAGCTCCGACTGCTGGATCACTTTGACCCCGTCTGGCTTCGTCCACGCCGACTCACGTGTGCGCGCATTATAGAAATACACCTACGATTCAAGAACGTCACCATCAAACAGCTGCTGGTCCGGAGGATGCCCAAGTGGCCCAGTTCCTCCCGTTTTAAAAACAACTAACGAGAGGACGGACACGAGCGTAGGATTTTACCACAGGGCCAGGCTGTGTGCGACAACACGCTCACAACTGCGGCAAACACCCGGCACTTCGCGGTTTCTGGTAACCACCTTACCTTGCCATCTGGGGTTTTGTTTTCTACCCATATCTCTTCAGCTGGGGGCATCGCTGGCGTTCCAGGGGCAGTGACAGGCGGCATTCCTGGAGGGAACATCATACCAGGAGGTGGTGGCATGCTGCCCATGGGAGGAGGCATAAATGGTGGTCTCTAAAAGCATATAACAACAATAATGAAGATGACAATAACAATAATACAGGTTTCAAGCAGAGTTTTCCTTTATTAGCACACCAACAGACAGAACAATTACAGCAAGGTCAACTCTACCAGCCTCAAGAGCTTCTCTAACAATCTCACACTACCAGCTCAGAGAACGCGCTGCCTGACAAGCCACCACCGGTGGCAGAACAGCTGCTCTAAGCACTTTTGCTGCGAGATGCTACATAAATGCAAAGCATCAGAAAAATGTGCCATGAAAAGAAGTGGGATGAAAGAAAACTCCTCTCCTGCAAGGGAGAAAATATCCCAGTGCAAGAAAGAGAAAGAACGGAAGAAGTGCTCCTGAGTAACTGCCCCTCAGACACCCCCAGCTGTGAATCACACGCAGTTACACGGTGACCCTCCCAGGGGAGAAATAAAGACAAACAAATAATTACAAGTAAGCAATTGGAAGTACATGATGTTCTTTTATTCTACTTGTCTATTTGGGCTGTTCTGAAATTCCCTGGGCATAACAACTACAGCAAATACTTCCCTATAAAAAAAGACAGCTATAAAAAAGGACAACAAAATCCACCGGGTTCTTTAACCTATTCTGCCCACGCCTACAGCTGACCTAATTATCACCATCACTCCAGTTCTAATTGAACATGTAATTCAGAAGATTTCCTCTCCGCAACAGCAACACCAAGACCGCTGGCTGGCAGAAACCACCGAGCTCTGCTCTCATTGCGACGCAGGCGCACATGTAGCAAGCCCAGGGCTCTTCTGAGCTGGGACGTGTGCAGGAAACCCAGTGCCACAGGAACCGGGCGGCTCCGTGGGACGTGCCACCAACACGTGCCCTGAGCTGTGCCCGTGCCCTCAGAAGCAGGGTGCAGCCGCTGGGGCAGCTTCAGCATGTGTCGTGTCCTCAGCTTCTTTCTGCATTTTGGCTTCTTTTGGAAGTTTCCTTGAGGTCAAAATTTCTGCTGTGAGAGCAGCACTTTAAACCGCCTCTCAAATTCATGGTATTTGTTAAATACTCTTACAAAGGAAGTCCAGAGTACACAGACAGAATTCAAAACAAACAAAACAAGCCAGCCAGGTAACTACAGCCTTTCTTTCCGTCCGTGCTGCTTCCCCACAGCTCCTCCATCTGGCCACAAGATGATCTTTCTCTTCACTGCTCTACAACCCGCAAAAATAACCCAGCAGAGCTCACTTCTTGCCCGCTGTTATTGCTTTCCCCCCAAAGCAGTGGTTATCCCGTCCCAGGGCAGCCCTGGGAGAGAGGAGGGGGTGCCGGGGGTCCAGCCAGGGGATTCAGAAGGCCCTCCAGCCCCACTCCAAGCACACCGTCTCCTCTTGTTTCTACCACAGGACCGCTCAGCACCGTGTCTCCCCTTGCACCAGACGCAGGGCGAGAAGATAAAAACTGAAGACCAGGTGCAAAGCAGAGCACAGCGCGTGGGAAATCCAGGCGTGCTCAGTGCGAGGGTCCCACGTGTGCTCTCGAGCTGTAGAAGACGTGCTGATTGCACAGCACGGACGGAGCAGCCGAGAGCTGCAGCACGTTCAGAATACAAATACACAAATGAAGGGGATGGCAGCAGCTTGGCTTTGAGCTTCAAACGGCTGTGGCTGACTCCTGAAGCCATGAGAAGGAAGCGAGGTCCAGTTCTCCCCTCTGAGCCCGAGTTCCACTGCACGGCCCAACGCTCTTCATTGCTTCAGGGCTTTCACAGGCACGTGAGGCATTAACACCAAGAGGGAAACTGGGATCATAAAGTGCCAGGAGGAAGGTGCGGTAGGTGGAAAGAGTCCTAAATAAACTTAAGCTGAGCATGAAAACAACCACAGAACAAGGCCCCTCATTCTGAATGAAGGGAAAAGATGACACTGAACAAGGCGAGCGGGGCTGTTTGCACCCCTCAGAGGGACTGTTCCAGTCTTAGTTCCACATGACTTGCATTCAGCCGAGAACATTTCAATGAAACAAAGAGCTGCTTCACTCCCCCCCGCGCAGTCCGAGTTCTAACAACACGCTTTATGCTCCAGAAATCGAGAGAAAACTGCCATGGAAAACCTGCACCGGCTTCTTGGTGAAATCCCGTGCTCAGGACGCCGGCACACACAGACCTGGGCTATGGTGGGAGGTGAGATTATTTCAGATGAAGTCCAGCTTTGAGCCTTTGCTCCCGCCCTCGCAGCTTAGCTCCCCCTGTTTCACAGGAGCTGTCCTCCGAGCTGCGCAGGGAGCCGCTCCACAGTAACGAGCCGACCGCGTCACCGGTAGCGGGGAAACAGCTCCTGCAGCCCCGCTGCCAAGAACCAGGTGCAAAGCGGGGTCCAGACAACGTAAAGCAACCCAAGGCAGCACGTTCTCTTTCCCTCTTGCCCATATCCTTACATTTTAAAATCATTTTCTCAGCACTGAAGTTTTCACTATTCCATCACAAACAGTGGATTTAAACCATTGTTTCTAAAGCACCTGGTACAATTCTCCTCCTCCCAGTCCTGCCTGCCGTCCCACACAGTAATTACGCTGCCCTAACAGCGCCGGGCTCCCGCAGCGCTCTAAAAACAAAACGTTTCTCATTCACAAATGCGTTGTGCCTGTCAAATGGCCACGCCTCAGAAAAGCAGCATAAGAACTTAGGCATAAGTTACCATGAAATACAGACAGAAAACAACCCGGCTGGAGCCCAGGAGGCTCATGCCCCCACAGGGGCTGGGAATGATCCAAGTTTAAAGAAAAAAAACAAAAACATAAAAACAAACACAACAATAAAGAGAAAGTAAGCAGCACTCTCCTTCTGCCAGGAGTAAACTTCTGTCACGACCTGCAGCTGCGCCAGCCAAGCACTGACCCTGCTCTGAGGCTTCTCTACAAAAGTTCCACTTTCCTCTGTCAGTGTGCGGACAGTTTCTGGTGCATCCCCAAGGATGCCCCTTCCTGAACACAGAGCTGCAGCACAACACCCCTCATCGCTGACCACATACCTGCTGCCTGCCCACCTGCCCCCTCCCTCGGTGGCCGGTAATGACACAGTGCCGCGGCGATGGCGGGCGCAGCTCAGCCTTTGTGCCCGTCCATTGCTGCCGCGCTACGGGAATGCGGGCGGGATCCGGGCAGCTCCAGAAGGCTGATGTGTACTTCACGTGCCCGCTTCCAGGCGTTCAAAAAGCTGAGTGCACACGAATCCCGCGCCCTGCGCAGCCCCAGGGCGCCCACACCACGTCGGGTTTCAGTGGAGAGCTGCTGGCGAGCGCATCCCGCCTGCGTAACCGGCTAATTCAGACCCGCCTCGGGCGGCGGAGCCGGCGTCGTGCGCACAGTCCACCGGTACGCGTTAGCTTTACAACGCCACGCGCGAGCTTTACGTGTTCCTCATCCCTTGCTACGTTACTTCACCCATTTTAACATCTCTCCTCCTGTTATTTCCACATGAGAAAACGAGCAGGGATAATCCCTAAATCCCCCCACAAACCAAGAGAAGCCCCCGTTACTTTACCTGTAAATGCGGAGGTCCCATCGGGGGAGGAATCCCTCCCGGAGGCGGCATTGGAGGCATGTTTGGATCAAACGGCGGACGTCCGAAAGGGGGGCGAGGTGGCGGAGGAGGACCTCGCATCATGCCGAAGGGCGGAGGTGGTCGCATGAGAGGCGGTGGGCCTCGCATGACCGCGTTTGGTGGGGGAGCTGGGCCGCGAAATCTCAGTGCTTGTTGCTGAGCCATTCTGTGGATAAGGCCAAAGGGAAACAAAGTTTATTTTCGTTTGCTGCTAAGCTGCAGGAAAATCAATTCTTACAGCAAACAGGGAAAATCCCTAACAAAAACTGAAAGGGTCTGCAAAAAATGCCACGCTTGAATAAAGAAAGTTAGGAGTGCTTAACTATTGAAGAAACTACCTCAGTAGCTTCTGCTCCTTCACAAGTCAAGTTTATTAGTCCTCAACTGTTAATTTCTACTCCTGGAAATGAGTAACCTGGAGCTGGGGTCAGGGTGGGCAGGCATTGCGGAACCATACCCAGATCTGCCCACGCTCCTTCAACGTGACCTGCAACTCTTGAGTCCTGTCTGCTCGTGCATCCCAGACTTCTCAAGCGACAGCTGTCAATCACGCCAAGGGTTTAATCATTCCATAGCGCGAGCATCTATCAGGACTATCTACATCCTGCGCATCCGTCACCCGCGGCAGGATCTGGCCTCTGACCATGGCGCTACGCCCGCTGTGCCACCCAACCCTCTACGCGGGGAGCTTTGTAAGTGTATATATAGAAAAAAAACGTTCACCTTTGGAACCAACAAACGCTCTTCTGCTGCTCTCAGGAAAACAATTTTGCCCACCATTTAGTGCCAGTGCTTGGCATGAGGACTCAAAATTGAAAAAAACAAAGGTTATGAGACGGTGAACGGCGACACGCGCGCGGCTCAGCACCGGGCGATGGCAGGGAGCCCCTGCTCCTGCTGACCTGCACGGCGAGCGGCGCGGAGAGCGCCGGGACGGCGCTGCCCGGCGGGAGCGGCGCGGGGGACCCCGCCGGGCGCCCCGACC
>JAAGNO010002590.1:0-16418 GCA_033439905.1 Ceryle rudis
GGAAAAGGAAAAGGAAAAGGAAAAGGAAAAGGAAAAGGAAAAGGAAAAGGAAAAGGAAAAGGAAAAGGAAAAGAAAAGAAAAAAGAAAAAGAAGAAGGAAGGAATATGGAAAGAAGAGTTTATTTTTTCTTTACAAAATCTTTTTGAGGCTGTTTCACCACCTAGAAGATCCAAAAATCCAATCTGGGGCTTAAATTCAACTTCAGAAATAGCCACTCCTTCTCAGACACTCCCAGAGATTATTTCCTTCAAGAGTTGCTGGAGTAACAACAAGGTGCCAAGATGCCCCGAACATAAACTGAAGGAAATTAATTCAAAACAGACAAAAGAAAAAAAAAAGACAAAAAAAAAACCCAAAAAAACCCAAAAACCAAAAAACACCACAAACCAAAAAAAACCCAAACCACACTATCAGGAAGCAGTATATGAAATGACACGGGATCCTGCTGCTCTCTGGACTAACCCAAATTACTATAATGGAGTTATTTCAGGGAAGCTATTTCATACAGTCCCAACAACCAAGACATAAATACAGAACTAAGGAAAAACTTGGTAGGAAAGAAAACAGTGGCTGAAGGAGAATTTGGGAGATCACATCTATAAACAAACCCCGGGGCCTCCGGCGTGGCTCTCCCAGAGAGTGCATGGCCATGTCACGCACCCTGGCCCATGGATTTCTGTGACTGCCTTGCCTGTTGACCAGCTGAGGTTATGTTTCTGCTACTTGATACCAAAGCTGTGAAGTTCCTGTGAACATCTGGTGATCTATCTTGGTGCTTATCAGGTGAGGGCTCTTGAGGACCTGGCGCCAAGCTCTGACACAGAGCGATGGAGAGTGCAGGTCTCTGGGCAGGCACCTGTAAACTATCCAGTGAACATGCTGCAGAAACAGTTGTGAATTTTGCTGCTGTGTTCCTTGAGAGCATGAATTATGTCCAGTATCTAACGCAGATGATGATGATGTCTGGTGCAATAGGGACTTTTTAATTAGCACATAAAAACATAAAGTGTTTGGTCCCCCTTCTTGCAAAGTCTGTTTCGACTCTAAAGTGTAAGCGAACAACATAAAATTCTCACTGATCCCTTCAATTCTTTTTTAAGCATCCTTAAATCCAGCGCTTTTTTTTTTTCTTGCTCTACATCTTACTTTTTATAGTTAAAAGTAATTTTAAAGCAAAAAGGAACATAAACAATATACACTGACTCTTGACACTCCATTGCTTTTTTAAACTAGAATAATAAAAATTTGCAAATGAACAAAAGAGTGGGAGGAAGATATCTGATTTACAATGTTTTTGAGATAAAGAACACTATAAAAAAAGATCAATGTGAATAATAAAGCATTGTTAACTGAGTCATGACATTTCTATTCTCAGTGAAGATTTGAACAGTAGAGCTCTGCAAATGAGCACCTTGTGCCATTTTCAAAGTGGGAGGAAGACATATAATTATAATTTTTAAAGTGAAGAGAATTTAAAAAAAATCTTCGTGAAAAAGTTTATTGAAAAACATATCGACATATCAATATGACATAAATTAATTTTATTAAACTAGGAGGGGGGAAAACCTCTTTTTGAAGACTGGCTGCAGAAAGCATTCCTTGAAAAGAATTTTCTTTATTAAAAACTCTTTTGCTAAGATGAAACAGCAC
Organism: Ceryle rudis; assembly: GCA_033439905.1. Taxonomy (NCBI): domain Eukaryota; kingdom Metazoa; phylum Chordata; class Aves; order Coraciiformes; family Cerylidae; genus Ceryle; species Ceryle rudis. The sequence continues at coordinate 1,652 of JAAGNO010002590.1, forward strand.
TGAATGTCAGCACTACCGTATATTTATTCTGTAACTCTTCCAACAGCTGAGATCTATAAAAGAAACATATTTTCAAAACAGTTTTAACCTCCATTGTCTTGATCATTCGTATTAACATTTTTCATGTCACCTATTGAAATCCCTTAAAGGAACCTTTTATTCAGTCAAAATTAATGAAGCCATTTTCTTAAACAGCCTCCAAAAAGTAAAAGGGACGTAATGTTGTGCATTTTATTTGACATACATTTTCTGCCATTTCACTTATTTGTGTGATGAGAACAAAACTCCATTTTTATGCTATCAAATCTGCAGAGAAAAGCGATTTTGAGAGAGAAGAAAACTAACTCTGCTCTTGCTGTGTGTGCAATTTAAATCCACAGTGAAAATACAGCATTGATCAGATTACTCCAATTGAGTCATTTAGTGCTTTGGCATTCCTGAAGTTAGGGCCCAGCTGTGAAATCATAGTTGGGGCCAAACTCTGCTGTTAGGTGAGTGCACATGGCTCCCATTTTCTTCAAAGGGAATGACACACATGGCCAATATTTAACTTTCACCTCTCCCATTCTTCAGCTAGCAAAGCCAGAACCAATGGACTATATGCAGGCAATTTAATAGAATTAAGAATATAATCAAGATTTTCCAGGACTTACTGGTGATTTGGGCTATATAATTCAATACACCTTAAAGTGCAGATGCTCAGCATATTCTGAAAATCAGGCCATCTCGAATGTCTTACTTTTAAGCAGGTAAAATCATAAATCACTTTGAGTATTTTGGCCATTGGATTCTAACAAACACCTTTTCAAAATCATAAGCTCCAATTTCTGGGTTGGCTGGGATGCCTGGGAGACTTACCACATCCCAACCCATTTTGAGTACTGTGTTTGCACACATTTCTCCCCTGACATTACCGTTACGAGACCTGAACATAGTGCAGATGCCCTTCTGCAGCAGCCAGCCCCTTAAGAAAATCTAGGTTCTGGTTCTGCAGATCCACTGGGATGCACTGGACTACAGGGACAAACCTTTGAGGCATAAGCGAAATGGAGAGAAAACTAGATGCCTCCCCAAATCTAGCTGCCCCATGGTGTATTCAGATCTTAATTTCAACTCAAGGTCAATTGGAAAACTTTCCTACCATCCTTGCTGACTCTCCTCTTCGCTTTCCCCCAACTCCATCTGTTCCTCACCCATATCCTTCGTTCCGCACTCGCCTCCCTCTTCTTCCTGTGTCCATCTGTTCCCTCCTTCCTCAACACAAGTTGGGGAAGGGAAGTAAATTCAGTCATTCACTGAACAGATTTCAAGATGAACCCCCTCCCTCTCCAGTTCTAACTTCATTCATCATGGTAAAAATTATAATGAATAGAAATGTTGAAGGTGAAAATTTATTAGGGATTGTGTTGCTTTCTTATATCAAAAGCAGTTAAAGCTGCATATAAACATTGGCTTCATTCATTTTTCTTAATATATGGTATAATTAGTGAGAAATATTAGTGGAAGTGTTTGCTATGAAGTCCATCAACACATGCCTGTCAGAGTTTAGGATCTGTGCCAAAACTTTTTGCCAGTCCTGTGATAGATTTATAATAAGCCAATAGAAGGCTTTACAGTCAGCTAGGTCACTAATTCATGAAGTTAAAACATATGCAATGAGGTCAAAAATTCACTATTGATAAAATGCCCCCTCCTGGGATAGCACCATTACCTTTGTTACTGCAACAGCAAAATAAAACAAACTCAAAGCTCCTGTGAATTACCAGTCCATCATCATAAATCAGAAGAGAAGCACTTGCACAAGTTCATGATGTCATATGCAGCCTGATATATATATATTTATAGCCTTGTGTACTATTTCCTGTTTCCTTATGACAAAAATAAACAGTCTCTAAATCCCCCATATCCTTATGGCTGAGCTCAGCAAAATGCAATGGGCACGAAACTATGAAGGCAGCCATGATATATTAGTCTAGAGCAGCTTGTTTCAGGTCGGCTGTGACGCCCGCTCAGCCTCTAGCCTCTCCTACGTGGATGAGAGCAGTTCCCATGGAGTTTGCTCCATCTGCTGCATTTACTACAGGGATAGTCCCACACCACCTCCTACTTTGCCTCCCTGACCCTGGAAGAGAGAAGGAAGGAAGATTAAAGCCTCCAAGCCCTATGCATGGAGTGAACGGCCTGGCAGGCATAGCAGAAATGGAGGAGCTCAGCACCCATCAGGGAACCTGGGCTTGCCACCATGAGGACCTTGGCCTAAGCCATGTAGGTTGGTGTTTTGGCTGCAATTTCCTCTATTCTCCTTTGTTCATGGTTTGGGAACCACATCTAAAATTTCTGGGGTGCTTGGGAATAGATGATATCCCACATTTCATCTCAGACCTGCCAGCCCTCAAAGTTTCTATACCTACCTGCAACAGGAATTTCTGTGTTTGACAGTGATCCTCTTCTCCTCTTCTCGAATGAAACTATCTCTCTTAGCAATTTGTTTTATTTCTGGCTTCCTTTCCAGAAAGGAGACAGAGGGTAACAGAAGCAGTGCACCAGCCCATGTAACCTCCCCCTGCAATGAAGCCAACTTGCTTATATTTGCCCCCAAAGCAGCAACTCCTGAAATCAGTGACTGTCACTGAGCGGCTGGGGGTGATACAGGTGCCAAACCACATTTATTTACAATGTCCCCCTGCAATGTTGTTTTGTTCTTCCACCAAGACAGCTGCACCAGCTCCCTGCCTCTTCCGAAGCTCCCTGGGGTGACTCTGAGCAGCGAGGACCATCCAGGTAAGGTGCTGGGCCCATGCATGTGTCACACCATGCAGATACCCCTGGCAGCCCTACCCATTGCTGCTGACAGACAAATTATGTCCTTTAGACCAACAAGAAAAAGTATTTTGGTTTTCTTTTTTTTTTTTCTTTTTTGAAACGTGACCACCAAAACCTGGGGATTGAGTTTGATTTTACTATGAGTCTGTTCAAACCAGGTGAGTTCAGTTCAAGCCTTTATACTTACAAGTTATCACCCATCAGGTCAGATGTAGCTTTGCCTGCATTATCTCAGGACTGAATGGATACGGCACACAGCTCATTCAGTGACAAGCATGTGATAGATTAAATAGACAGGTAGCAACCATGGTGCGTGAGATAACAAATGGCAGGGAGATCAGCCAGGCATCCCTTTGGTTCTTTCACTGCACTGATACATGAAGATGCCTCACGGTGAAATTAAAAAGTTACACATCCTAAACTGCTAGAGTTTTCCACACAGTGCACCATTAACCCTTGAGACTCCTTGCCACAGGGCTGTGAGACAGAAGGTCACTGCCAGGATGGAGTGGGAACAAATTCCACCAGAAAGTAGAACCTTAGGTTCCCTTGTCCTTTGTTTGTACGATGCATATGAGCCCTACGTAGGTAAAAGATCAGTTCTCCTCCTTCTCTTTCAGTGGCAACTCCCCCTAACCAGTTGCTCCACAGAGTTCTTTGGAATTACCCCTATTGCTGCAGTCACCTTTTATACCCTTGTCCTATTTTATCCTCTTCTCCTTTGCCAAAAAAAGGACTTAAAGCCCTTACTTGCCACTATATAAAAGCTAATTTCAAAAGCATGGTAGGAAGCTCCAGCCTCAAATTCTTCAGGTCTGCAAGACCTGGAGAATTAGGTTTGTATCTAAGCCAATAAAGAGAAATAGAGGTCAGGGTATCTACTGCAAATGTCAGTCTTGGTATCACTGCTCCTCACTATTAACCAGAGGGATCTGGGGCTGACATCAGTGGAAAATAAGTGATTTATTTTGTGCTTTCATGAATTTAGACACTGCAGTCAGCCACCTGAATCACCCAACTGAAAAAAAAAAAAAAAAAAGTAGAAAATTTGTGTGAGTATTGAGTCTATATCTTTAATACAAACATAGGTGACTGATCCCAGTCTTCTACTGCAACAGCCAAGGCAAGCCCCAGCTTCCCAGTATGAGGAAGAAAGTTGCTACTTCATGATACCATTTTAAAATGGCACACTGTGGGAGTTTACCTCTATCTGCCTCTGCCTAACGGTCTAACAGTGAATAATCTAAGCTTTCTTCATCATGATACACTTATTTTTCCCTTTTAATTCACTTCAGTGGATGATTTCTACACATTAAAAAACACAGACATTTGTGACTATCTGAAGCTGAACACAGGCTCTTAAAAGGCAGTAACAAAGTCTGCTTATCTTAATTGTAGTTCAATTTTTTTTTTACACTCTCATTTAACAGTAATCATAAATAATAACAATTGTATATCATATATTTTTAAAGCCTATTTGGTTGCACTTAGTTCTTTCTAACCCACAACCTACTACTGTTCCATGCAGCAACAAACTGCAAAAGAAAACCAAAACCAACTGCTAGCCACTTCTTTTTATGCTGGGCCAGCATAATCTTTATTTCTTTAGACACTTTGTAGAAACATTAAAAGGATAAAAAGACATAATGTAGATGGACCCACAGCTGAACTGATGGTAATTGCATAAAAATGAAACGGAGACCTATAATTGTACACTGCTTTAGCCTCTATTGCACTGTTTTCTGGAAGCAAGGATCTCACTTGTCATAGCAAGTTGCTTGTTACGGTGCCTGCATGAAGACTTGATCTAGCTGTACAAGACAAATATAACATTACTTAAAGGGAGCTTTTCAAACTAAGAGTCTGACACTAAAAGGTACTGTATTTTCAAAGATGTAGTATGCTTTAACAAACAGAAGAGTCCTTGAATGACAGCTTTTGTTACCCTTTTGTTTGATGGTGCTGTATTGAAAAATTCAGGTTATGTCTATGCTTTTCTATTTCTGGTTTTGATTTCTCTTCAACAGCACTTCAAGAATAAAAATTGACTCGAAGCATGAATAGTATAAGTCAATGGATACAGTAAATGTTAGTCTGGCATTTACTGATTACTTCCGTCTGATTTTTTTTTCAGTCTCATTTGTTGAATGCTTAAATGCGTTCTGTGGGCTATTGCATTGTTGCAGAAGTGGGGAACTCAACGGATATATTGCAATTTAAAATATATCCGGTTTAAACTTTTTGGGCCAATTTTGAAAGTGGAAAATGAGAGCAATCATCATTCTTCCCTAGGCCTTTCAGTCTGATCCATGTATGTTCGACTGCTCAGCCCATATGTAGCTCTTAGCCTGGACAAACAAGATCCATTTGTAAGATTGGCAGCTGAGTAACAGGTGGGGCGTGTGTCTTTTGGACTCACAAATCAACTTCTATCCAATAAATTAAATGCATAAGTGGGACACTGCTTCCTCCAAAGCTCTGCTACTTCAATTAGCCCAACTTTTCCTGGAGATGCTATGTTACTGGAGGAAAGTACAGGAAAAATTGTGATGTGTCATTGATTTATAAACACTGGAAAACAGTGGTTACTACACATGTAAGTACATCCAAAATGCATGAATTTTCACATTTTGGACTCAAGAGGCTAGCCAAAAAGTCAGGCAAGGGGGGAAAAAAGCTGTAATTACTTTGCAGGGAAAATAATCAACAAATTATTACAGATGGCCGAAATCAGACGTGTTTTGCCCAGGATGCTGGTTTCCTACAACAAAGTATACAACCTGCAAGCCAGCACCGCTGTGCTTTGCACTGCACCTTCACACCCAGAGGAGCCACCGCCTCTCCTGCCCTTCCCAAGTCTTGCCTGTGGCTTTTCTCCATCATAACACTCACAAAACCTGACAGTTAAAGGTTTCTGAGACTCCTCTCTGTGCCACTGCTGTCTTACTGTCTCCTTCCCTCCACTTCTCTCTATCCCACTGGTCGCTCCCTGCCTAAGATCAACCTGTAAACTCCCCAGGACAAGGAAAATCCACATTTGCTTCATAGTAGACTTTGTCACTATTACAAATTCAAAATCAAGCCAAAACATCTGCCAACACACATTTTTAAAGCAATGAGTTAAAGTTAAGAAGTTATTATTAGTATTTCTTCTTATCCTTCCCCAAGGTCTTACATGGCAAACCTCTACCCACCATTTCTGCTTCTACATATTTCACCACATGAAGATGATCTAAATCAGCATGAAATCTGACTATGAGTAAAAATTGTATTGCTTTCTCATTCTGTAAGCAAATGGAATCATAGAAATCAGAGAAAAATTAGGGCTAACCCTGCAGTAAGAGCAGATTGATGGGGTCCATGCCCAGCTGAGTTCTCCTCACTTCCCCAGCCTCAACAGGGGCTGCCCTGGTGCTTTACACCTCCCAAGGGGAAGAATTTGCTCCCATGTGCAACAGAAATTGCCCATACTGCAACTTGTGACAGTGGCTTCTTGTCATTTTACCTCTGTGCATTCCTGGGAGGTGTTGGGGTCTAGCTTCTCTGTTACCCTGGTTATAAAGTGAAAGAGCATCCAGCACTGATTTTTGGCTTCTCTTCTCTTGGTCAACCATGTCTAGCTCCTTGAGCCTCTGCTTGTACACCAGATGCTCCAGACCGCTCAACACCTTGGCGGCCTTCACCAGACTTACTCCAGATACCAGTTAGGCCTCAAATCCTTGCTTCCCCCTACTTCAAGCATGATAGTCCCAGTGGTTTTTCCCTTACCTTGCAATCCACCCATTCCATCCACATTTCCTCATTTCCTCTGCAAGGATACTACAGGACACAACTGCAGCCTCATCAAGGTTTCGCTCTCTTGGCTTTTCCTTAATGTAAGTCAGTGGTCAAAGGGACCTGAAAAACAAGAAAGATGCAGGGTCTCTTTTCTGGCTTCCTGCAGCAGAGCATAGACTACCTACTTTAAAGCACTCTCAGAAAGTAATGTTTGCAGAACTGAGGTGTTTGTAAGGATTGATTTTCTGTATATAGCTCAAGAGCAAGCATATCACTAGATTTAAGTAAGATAAAAAGTGAGGCTGTGCTTGATGTGAGGTGCAGGAGTTAATCAGCTGTAGATAAGAACTGATGAGGTTTTATCATCCCAGCCATAGAGAGAATGGCTGTGCTTCTTGCCCTCCTGATCACTTCAGAGAGTAAGTGAAACTATATATCAACCCATGTTTATCTGGGCCTGAGAAGTTCTTCAGGAATAAATTGAGCTTGGAACTCTTCTTAACCTTTCCCCTAGTTGGGACTTAAAATTAAGCACTCCCTGTGGTTTTTGAGCTGCCCTTCTGGCATGCTGACAGCATGTGAAGTATCCCCTCTTCTAGTTGACTTCCAGGCCAGCAACATAAGTGTGGATGAAGTTATGAAATAATGAATCTGGATGTTAAACAGAGACCATCTGGCTTTCTTTGCTACAAGATTATGAGCCATGGTGAGTTAGCACATCTGCATCTAGGTACCAACTACATACATATTGTTGGCTGTAAATTTAGGGAAACAGAGCTGCTGTTGAAAAATAACAAGATAATTATTTTGCCTTCTCTTATAGCACTAGTCGAAGTTAGGCTGTCACCCTTCAAATAGATGTCGACTGAGGCAATAATTCTGTTCTCTCTCTTAACCTGATACCACCCAGTGAAAGTGAATTATTACTTAGCCTTTAAGTCCACTGGGTTTAAAAGAAAAACTTTAGAATGCAAATTCTCAAATACTTACACTGTGAATAAACTTTACTTGTGTAAAGAGACCAAAATCATTAGGTAAGTAGGGTTAGGCCTTGGAAGTAAACAACTGTAAGCTTGGAAATTCTGCATATGTTATTCTTTCAGATCTCTTAGTACCAGAAACAAGTCTTTTTCTTTTCTTTTTTTTTCCTAATCCCACCAGATAACCAGCTTACAAATGAAAAACATACAGATGAAAAGCCTATGAAAGGTATTGTTATGAGTTCTGTCGCAGAATTCAGCATCACAGACGCTTCATCAAAGGGTACTAAAAACGAGAAGAACTTGTCAGATGCGAGCACATCATCCATTGCTTCCCTGGAGAAATGCAGAGAATTCACTTACATTGAAGATGACGCATCAGTACATCAGAGAGACAGTGACGGTATGTTTTATAAAACAGATCACATTTAAGCCGATTTCTAAAAATGCCCATTGCAAGAGCACTGTGTGTATCTAACTTGAAAGAAATGCTCACAGGCTGAACAAGAAGTTCAAGAACATTGCCAAAAGCAGCACTGTTGCCTTGCAGACATTTTGGTGATAGATAAGAATCTGTAGAAGATGATCTTAAGTTGTCAGTGATATCAAAGTCATGGAAGAGGAGCTTAGAGCCAATGGTGTAACAGAGCATTTGTACTTTTCTAATGAGTGTTTGCACAGAGGTATTAGTGTCAGTGTCAAACAGAGTACATCACACGGACATGTTTCTCCCCAATAGCAGAGGCTGGTGCTTTTGCCATTGGTGCTGTGGCAGCTGCTGTGGTTGCTGAACAGATGCTCTGTTTGGTGGTCAGCATAATAGTTCTGTGGATTTGGATATGCAGCTTCTGTATGGACCAAGAGGAAATGGCCTCATGTTGTGCCCGGGAAGACCTAGACTGGACATTAGGAAAGATTTCTTCACTGAAATTGTTGTCAAACACTGAAATAGGCTGCCCAGAGAAGTGGTTGAGTCACTATCCCGGAGGACTTGAAAAGACATGTAGATGTGGTGCTTAGGGACCTGGTTTAGTGCTGGCTGTGCTAGATAAACAATTGGACTCAACAATCTTAAGAGTCTTTTCCAACCTAAACAATTCTATGATTCTATGATCATTACACTCACCCCTGCCATTCTGCTGACCCATCACCAAACCCTCCCTCTGCTGACTACACCACAAAACTCCCATGGATCAGGATGAGGAGGTCTCTTCATACTCTGCCCTGCTTCTGCAAAAAACTGTGTCTGATAACTGGGCCAGGTGGATACAGACGTATAGGATTTCTGGGCAGTTCACTGTGCTCTGTGTTTTGAAAATGCGCATTTGAAAACAAAGTATTGTGAAAGGCAGTTAAAAACCAAAATTGCAGCAGAAGCCCAATAGTTCAAGTGTATTTTCACAAATGAACATTGCTAAAATGTGTCTTGCTCTGGGGTTAATAATCAGAGCTGCCTTACCTTTTCCGAAAAGGAGCAGATCCTTTATATCATGTAAAAGCACAAGTTAAAGAGCAAAATACTTCCTTTTTTTTTTTGGTAAGAGTTTCAGAGGTAATAGTATAAACAAGAGTTAAGGAATAGAATGGGTTGCAAACACTCATTACAGATCAAGAGGCATAACTCCTGCTAATCTAAATAATTTAACACTCCTGATTTTAGTGGAATTATGCTGAGAACCAGCTATTTCTGGTTATTCCAGTGGATATGAAAAAAAGGGGCTTCTGTGAAGCATTTTTGAAGTTTCTTACATGTGCCTTTTGCAATAATGGATAAGAAAGTAATATCCATTGGAGTTAGGATCTATCATGTATATCATTTAATAGTTCTTAAATTAAGAATTTCTAAATCAACACAATAAACTGCTATGCTCTCCAGGAACCAATACCATCTCTGTTGTATCACTGATCCTGTAATAAAAAAGATGTCTCTGATATATCTATTATAATACATTTAATTTCAATGAAGGATCTGAAGTACTTATTTCATTTAGGGGACTTGTCCTCCAGTCCAGACACTCACTGTTTTCTGGGCTTGCTGACTATCTGATTGGGCCCCTCGACCATTAGTGGCACACAGGTGTGTACCATGTGATGCAAATAACAGATTTCATACTCCTTAAAAAAGCTGAAAGTGAAGGAAATTTACAAAACAAAAAACAAAACAAAACAAAAAAAACCCACAAAAAACAATCTGTGCTCAATTAATAATGTTAGGGGCTGGATGGAAGCCAAGGAAGCCAAAGGAAGCCAGATTTGTGATTGTCACTGCATACTCTGCTCACTCTACTCTGAAAACTTACTGCTTATTCCACACACACGAGGCCAAATCCTGTTTGCTGGTGCATTGAGAACCTCTGAAGGCAGAGCAATAGCTGAGGAAATCAGTAACTATTTTGTTCCCTGTGCTCAGAGAGGAGCAGATCCAAAGGTTATAGCTCTCACCAAGGGTGACCATCATGGCTTCAGTGAGCTTTGGGCAAGGTTTGTTCAGGGCATCATCTGCGTGAGCAGAGAGTGAGTCAACAGCAACCAGACAAGAGCAGGCAAATTTAGAGATGAGGCAGATTAGCAAAATTATTAGAAGTTATTCTTTTGTGCTAATTAATCTACTAATGTAAAGAGTAAGAGCTGAGGTCGTTGTTCTCACTGAGATAAATGCAGTAATGCTGTTTCACAAACAGCAGGGAAAACAGGAGAAAACAGGAGATTGCATCTTCTTTTATCCAGTTTGTGGCTAATTTATTTTCAAATATATAAATGAATGCATAGGAATGGATGTTTAATTGCTAATATCTATTATTTATATACATTACCCCACTTAAAACAGGACAAAAAAGCCTCACACATGCAGATTTTTTGAAATGTGTTACATCCATTATCACAGTTCATGGTGTGTGCTCTGATGGGAATTTAAAAGCATCTTTACTGCACATCACAGACTCTGTGCTGAAACATTATTTTATTATTAAAATCTTGTGCTTTTTGTGTGCTTTCTTTCCTGGATGAAGCCCTAAGAATTGTATCTATTCTCTCCAGATTACATAAGCACCATTATGGTTAACACATTCAGGGGAAAAAAAAAAAAGCCTGTTATTAGAAAACAGATCTTTGGAGAGGAAAAAAAAAATAATTTATATATAACTTTGAATTTCACCTCTCACATCTATGTATAGGAAGGAAATTTCATAAACATATCTAAAAAGAATAGTCTTAATTACACCAAGGACTATTGGATAAAATGATTACATTTTCTACAGTGTAAATTTCATACAATTAAATGCAGCAGTGTCACCTTATAAAATGTTTCAATTTTATAATTATTTCAGTTCATTTACTTAGAAAAAAATATAAGCATGAATTTACTAAGTATCACTGAAATCTAGTCATTCTTATTCTGCAGAAGTGCCTTAGAAGTTAGTTGTGCTTGTCTGAACATAAATAGATCTTGACATATTTAAACATGTATTAAAATTGATAACATTGGTGATGATATGCTACTTAGAAAGAATTCAATCACGTGCTATTTATTCTTGCTACCTGCTTTAACTGCCTTTTTTTTTTTTCTATAAAGAAGAAAGAATGATTTTTTTTTAATTTTGTTTTTCATCAAGAAAGCATTTTTAAAAAGAAAGAAAAAAAAGAGCATAATTCTGGAAACTTCCTGGCAGTGAACTTTATGTTATGTGAGATAGAAAATGCCACAACAAAACCAATGCAGTTGAATGAGTTCACAGTTAGTCATCCTAGGGCAAGAAATGTGGTTAGAACCATATGCTTTCCTGAAAGAACCAATGAAAAGGCATTCATATTGTTGAAGGCATTTTTCCTTTCCAAAAACAAGGGAGGAAAAAAAAAATAATTGAAAGGTCTGGGTCTTAGCACTCCAACTGGATTCACACAGTTGGAATCTCACACCTGCTCCAAGCCCTGCTGCACCCGGAGGCAGCCACCCCAGATGCTGTAGTTTGAACAGTGGGGACTTAATTAGTCGATTTTTGAGGGGAACAAATATAACAAAGTTTTTGTCATGGTGACCAAGTTTTCAGAAATACTTTCTGGCTCCAGATGTACATCCTAGATGATATTATTTTCCAAACTTTTGTCTCCTTTCAAAAATTAACCAATCTCTGAATGAAAAGGTGAGAAACCCATTTCAGTGGGGATGTGGAAGGACACCCAGCCCCCTGGGCTGAGAATCGGTCAGCACATTGCCATTGTCAGTGCTGTTCTCCAGACTTGCTTTTCCTCCCTGTCTTTGGTTAGGGAATCTTGCTGTCATTAAACATTTTTACTGAAACAGACTACTTGCAGAAATCAAACTACAAGCAGATGATGAATCTGTACTCCTTTTTTCCCCTTTGTGTGTGGATTTGGTCTTGTTCATAAGATCATCCAGATGCTATATGGAAATCATGAGCCAGGGACACACTATCCCATGCATCCAGACTGACCACATAGGGGACACCTTATCATCAGGTACCAGTACATAAAAGGTGGCTACCAAGTAGATGGAGACTCCCTTTTTACAAGGAGTCACATGGAAAAAACAAGGGGTAGTGGGTACAAGTTACTCCTGGGGAGATTCCGATTGAGCTCCAGAAGAAAATTTTTCACCATGAGACCAATTAGACATTGGAATTATCTCCCAAGGGAAGTGGTGGATTCCCCTACCCTGGACAATTTTAAGACTCAGATTAACAGGGTGCTGGGCTGGACTGGATGATCCTTGAGGTCCTTTCCATGATTCTTTGATTGATTCTATGAACTAGACATGGAGAGTCTGAGGGCCTGATCCACTCTCCACAAAAGCTTTGGGTGTTTGCTCACTGACTTAGAGCAAGGATTGATTCAAACTGTAACAGTCTTAGAGCCCAGAAAGGAATCATTTAAAAAAGAATGATTCCATTTTAAACTCTTCATATGCAGACAAATATGGCCCTAGAAGATTTTGGGATTATTTTTTGGTTTATTTTGTTTTGCTTTCCTAGAAATAGCAGGAGCAGCCCTATTGTTTTTATCTTTAATTGCAAACTCTTATGAAAAAGAAAATAAATTCCAGTATCACACGTGTTGGCCAGGTAGCACACATGGCATCACAAAACAGCAGCACTTCCAAACTCCTGCAAGGCTGTGAACCCCCCAGAAGAGTATCCCAGCTGCTTGATGTTCACTCCTTTGCTGAAATTTATAAATCAAACACATTATGAGAGTAGAATCATAGAATCATTTAGGTTGGAAAACACCTTTAGGATCATTGAGTCCAAACATAAAGTTAGTTCAGAGCACTTGTTCCTCTAGACCTCACTGCCACAGAATAGCTTCACTCAAATTATTTTTATGATACTCTCATTTTTCCAGAACAAACATCATATAAAATAAGTCCTTTCATTCAACTTTACGGAAGTAGTTATCAGCAATGTGTTTTTAACCATCCTGTGTGCTGTCTTGCATCTCATTTCTGTGTAGTCACACTAACCTGAACCTGGGTGATCGAGTGCACCCTTTTTCTTATGTCTCACTGCTTTTCCTTTTTCTTAGATGAATGTGCAACACTTATCCTGGCCTGCTTGTTCTGCCAGTTTTGGGACTTTCTTATAATGCTGCCTGATACCTGTGAACATTGGCTGACAGATACCTGTTGTCCATCCAATAGATACTACCAGACCTCTGACGAAGACCACGCCAACAACGACTGCAACTGTGACTGTGACATCGATTGCAGCCTTTTCGAGTCCTGCCACGAGACTGGTGAATGCCTGGAACTTGCCATGGAGATTTCTGAAGTCTGCTATCGTTAATAGGAAAATAAGTGACAAAATTCCTCAAAACTGCCTGAAAGTGAACTGACAGAGTACAAAGGAGATTCTTGGTTTTTATTAAAGATAACAATAATAACCAGAGTATTTGCCAACCAGGATTATGTGCATCATGCTGCTCTCACCCTGGAGATCCATATATCTGTACCATCCTGGTTGTATGATTTCACGAACTGCTGAAACTAATAAAGGGAAAAAAAGGGTCTTCTCCTTTGCCATAGACAACAACAGAATTCCTAAGTGCCAAGCGTGCTCAGTGCTCTACCCACTGTCAATCCAAGGCTTTTATAAACCTCTAATTGCTTTAAACACGGATTTCCCCATTCATAAACAAAGGACAAACTAGGACATTATTTTAGGACTGATATATATTAGTTCATCTTCCTAATGGATTCATACCTAAACATGTATTACACGTTGTTGGTTATTATTAATAATGTATGATATAGCATCATTTTATAATTAAAAATTTATTTATTCAATCTCTTAAAACACAGTTACATGCTCAGTTTTAGGTAGGAAAGAAAATTAAATGAATTAGAAGCCACGCTAGCAGTAATTACAGCAAATGTCTCTAAAAATCTCCAGTGAATTTTGTAGAGGAAGCATTTTAACAGGGTAGCACAATTCGACAGTGTATTAATGTGCGTGCCTATGGTTATGTAATAACAGGTTATGCCTATTGTTCATTAGCAATGGGAAAGGTCTTCTTAAGTGTAATTAGCCTAAAAGGGAATTGACTGCACACTTCCAGAGGAGAATTACCCCACTGGATAGCCAGTAAGTCCTTTGCCTGATTTTCATTTGTAAGATTTCTGCAAGCAGCTGAATATTGCCACCTATTCCAGTGGAAACCGGCGTCTCCACTTGTACACAAAAGATTAAAAAATGACAGTATCTCTCCTGGTCGTGCTTTCAAATTCCCTCTCTCTTTTCTGATGTCAGGTCTGATTAATAAAAAGGAAATATATATTGCTCACTACATGTATGACAACAAAAGCATGTAAATTCAGCTGCCTGAGGGTGCAGAACACAAATATTAAGCACAGAGGAAAACACAGGGCTGCTTGCTTACATTTGATATTTAAAGACTAACACCAAAGACAAGTGTTTGCTTTGCATGGGCACTAAAACTTCTGAAAATCTCATTGATCTCAGTGCAGAAGTATCTGGGGAATCCCAAACAAGAATCCTGGACAAGATGCTGGGATACTCAGCATTGCTGAAATCATTGAAGCCACTTGTTTAATAATCTGAATTTCAAATCTGTAGTCCTGACACATGAATATTTAATGAAAACAAAAATTTGTGTGAATTTCCCTGCCGCTGCGCCCCCCCCACCACCCCACCCGACATGTAGTCTTAATCAAA
>JAAGNO010002590.1:16518-43060 GCA_033439905.1 Ceryle rudis
ATAAAAGAAGTGAATTGCAGTTGCATCTTTTTTCTTCCCCAGACCTCACAGGGAGGTTGGGTAAGTAAGTGAAGTTTTGGGTCACCCGCTGTAGGCAGTCCCAGATCCACCTGCATGGTGCTCAGCTGCTGCAGGGCTGCGAAGGCACAAATTCCTGTAAGAGAAGAAGAATATTAATAGAAAAATTAAAAGCTCTCTCTCCCTCAAGCTCACTTATGAGCTGTCTGTAGCAAACAAGGTACATCAGCGAGGTCCTTGCCTGCCTCCATCCCCTCCTGCAGTCTCCTGCAGATCCCAGGGACCACCAGAGCCGTGGGATTCAGTGGGCTCTGGCTCAGCCCCCCACAGACCAGTGCTAGGCAAACACTGGGTACTGGGACGTGTGTGTGTTTTAATGGAATGAACGAGGTATGTATGTGGAATTAAAAGTAAAGCTTTGGGGCTTTTTTCCTTCTCTTAGATGCAGGTGGGGCTATAAAACCCGGTTAGCATGAGTCAGTGAGCCAGACTTGGCAAAGCTTGTCTTGCCACTTTAAAAACAGAGCACTAATTAAATCAAGTAACAACAAGGAAAATAAAAAAAAAGAAAAAAACTTCTTTTTTTCCAATAACTAATCCCGCCTGAAATGAATTAAAAATATTTTACCTGGACTCTATTCATGTACAGAATAAAGCAAAAAAACATGCCTGGAAAAAAAATTGCTTGGCAAAACTTAATGCAAATTGCTCTAGCATGAAAGTGCAGACTCTTTTTTAAGCAGTTTAGATAGATTTAATCATGAAGCTGAAAGCCTCCCTCTTCTCTGAGGAGAGGCCAAATGATTACTCTTGCATGGGTGTTTTTTTAGGGGAGAGAGTATGGAACCGTCAGAGTCATTCTGAATATCCCATTACAAACTGCTAACAGGCTAAAGTGCATCTTTTACCTTCCAAAGTATATTTTATATCCCACTGACACTTTGAGGCTTTGAGTGGGTTCATTACAGTGATGTTATGGCAGAAGTTTAGGCTTTGGGCTGGTCCTGTATGCCCTGCTCAGAGATCTGCCATCACTCATAAGCCCTCACTGGGTGACGCTGCTCTCTGCCTCAGAATTGTCCCTGACAAGAGGCTGCTGAACCAGTCCTTGTGGAACATCTTATGGGCACAACTGACCTGTAAAGTTTTAACAGCCATTACAGCAATGTCATTTGCCTGTGTTACTGCTTCATGCAAATATTTCAGGAAAATCAGACCCATTTTGAACTTGCATCAGTCCAGAAAAACATCAATTTTTTACAGTATTCCATGGTTCCTTGGCACTATCCTTACAGATTTTCTTCCAGGGTTTGGGGTTTGTGTTTTTTTTTTTTTTAATCTTATGTTGTTTATAAAAAAAAAAAATCTTCAGAAATGTTAGTATCAGTGAGACACAGCAAATCACAGTGAAAAGTACTCAGTAAAAATACTGGAGTGAGATGGGAAGTAATATATTTTTAAAAAGCAGCTAATTCCTCCTGAGCACGCCACACTTCCAGAACTAGTTAACAACGGTCAGGCTTCACACAGGAGTCACGGGACAAAGTTACATGGCTTGCATCGTGCAGGACATCCGATCGGCTCATCACAGGATTCGCTTGCCTATGAAATTACTTGGGGCAACAAAACGCACGAATCCAGCTCACTGTACATGACAGTCATGCCATTAACTCCAATAGAAATCTGCTCGTCTGAATAAAACAAGAAAGACTTGCCGGGGAATTTCTATCAGCACAGTGAGCAGTAATAGATACAAAGCCTACAGCCTGCAGGTATTCATTCTGGAGATTTATTTTTATTGGGAGCTATTTACAGAAGGGTCTGCAGCTGCATATTTGCGGATGCTCTGGCCAGCCTGGACCACAGAGCGATTCCCCAGGCGTGATCCTGAGAGCAGCAGAGGCACGCTGGTTCTTCTCCCCATCGTTATCTGCTTCAGCCGGTGCTCTCCCTCCTATGTGCAGGCTCCTACCTGCACCCAAATCTGTCATTAACTTCAGGGACAAATTTGGCTGCCAAATAATAGCAGTGTCTGGTCCAGTCGTCTGGGTGGGTGGAGTACACACCATGTGCCACTGCAGGGTCTGCATTACCCTTGAAGTCTACCCATAAATCCCATTAACGGTCATTAAAATTCCCGGCTGGCGTTGGAAGGAAAATAGACATTGATTGGTATGCAGGGGAGTTCATGGGGAGCGAGGAGGCACTGGGGAACAGTGTGGCTCCTGCTTAGGCTCCAGATCTGCTGGGAGGGGTGTTTCTATGGGTCACACCTGGTTTGAGTACAGCTCACCAAAGCTCAGGACCCACAGCCACAGCAGCTCCGGTGGGCACGATGTCAAGTCCCATCACAACTTGTCCTCAAGCTGTTCCAAGCACCTCGTGGGAATGTGGCTCTGCGATATTTCTGCAAGGAATGGAAAACTCAAGGACCGTGCCCAAAATTACCTGTGAAAAGCAGTGCCACCTGAGACTTTCCAAGTCCCATCCCCTGCCTCTTTCCACTGAAGGAATCTTTGGGGTTTTTTTTTTCATTTAAATTACATTTAATAAGATAGTCATGTCAGATTTTGTTTACAGAAGTTTACTGTTCAAGTCAGTAGGGAAAATAAAAATCTATCGACTGTGGCTTTTAAACAATAAGAACACAGAATTTATTTTTTTTTTTATTATCACTTTATTTCAGTGCAGACAGAAACATCAGTGACTATCACTGTTGTTTACTGTTAAAGGCACAGCTCCCACTGCCTTTCCACGCATAGAATATTCCCATGGCAATCAATGGAAGTTTAGCATAAAGAGCAAAATATACTCCATCGTGTTGTCTCTCTATATAGTAAATGTTAATTTCTTGCCAACTATAAACTTGAAAATTTCTTGCAGTACATTGCAACACAAACCTATTCTCAGTGTGTAATTTAGATTTTCGAGACGCGCACATTCCCAGCGGAGAGTCATTTGTGTGCGTTTTTGAGTATATGTATAGAAGAAATGAAATGCTAATGATATCTCCATCTACGTTTCTATACTTGCTAGCTTTTCCTACTAGTTTTCTTCTGCCCTTCAGAGTGCTAATTGTGCTGTAAAAGTCCAGGAAATTTGTGTCATAAATAGTTTCTGCCTATTATAGCCAATGAAACGCATATTGAGACAAATATATGGGACTGAATCACAAGTTATTTCACTGAAGTCAATGGGGTTACTCTGCATTTCGATTTTGATTTGGCAAAGCATGTGGTCTAAAGTTGGTCTGGGAGACGGGAAGAAAATTAAGCACATGCATACATACTTGTCTGGGGCTTTTTTTAAAATGGATTCCATACAGGAAGCTGAATTTAGCTAAATATATTAAATACAGTTTCCTTCTGATTTTCATCACTATAGATAATAGCTTATATTAGGAAAAGTGTACCATAAATATCCCACATTTGCCAGAGAATGGGCAAATAGGAAATACTGATGCTGCAGTAGTAATGATGAATCAGTAGTAATGCTGATTTTGATGATCAGGTTATTGCCATCTGGCCACTAATTTTGCTAGTGGGTTGGAAAATAATATGCTTTTCTGTGTTAAGTAATTTATTTTGTATTCGGGAGAAAAAAAAAAAACAAACCTCATTTGGTTTCTCAGGTGTTGAGAAGTACTACCATTTATTTGCTGTTGCCTGTTGCCCAGTATTTTGAGGGTGTCACCCTCTTTGGTGGGTATATTCGACCCTTAAAACTAAGTTGTTCTTTGTTTTTTCATGTGGCGCAGAATTGCGCGCACGAGTGTTTTTAAACAAGGGCACCTGCATAAAAAATGTCTATCCTCATTAAATCCATTTTCTCAATTAAATTCAAGTTTCTATGTCCAAAAGGCATAAATCTGGGTATCGATTTAGTCATAAAATAATGAAACTCCCAGCAGTCTTCTAAACCCATTTTACTTGGATGAGCATATAAGCTTTTAAAATATCAAGTTATTCCAGTATTTAATACACATAACTGCTTCCAGAGGTCTGAAGGCAATAAGGCATATCTTCCCCACTCCATTTGAAGCACTACAGCTAGAGCTAGCCAGTCCCTCACCACTGGTTTTAAGGCTTTTGACAATTTTATTCAGTGTGAGTTTGATACTTTCTCCACAGGGGCTATATCCCCTGAAGCCAAAATCAATAACCTATCAAATCAAAGCTCGATAAAATACCAATGGGCTCTTGCTGTTTTGTGCTCACAAATACAACTCGGCTTAACTCTACACTTCCAAGACAGGCTGACCTTACATTTACTGGTCTGTTCCACCAAGTTAACTGTGTCATCAACATGCAGTTCCAAAAATCTCTTTTTTTGGCAATAAACAATGATCTGTTCCTTGTAAAGTAAAGAATCAAACCCAATTCCACTTACTTGCATTCAAGTGACAACTCAAAATCTTCTGTTTTTTCCAACAGGACAAAATTCTGCTGCGCTGGTGCATCCTTTACCTTGTTCAAATGACATGCCCAGCTGAGCAAGTATAACCTCTTCATGGCGATAGCAGGAAGCTGGGTAAAGCATTTAAGTTTCTTGTGGTCTTATTTTAGGTTAAAATGGATTTCATGGTGCATCGATCAATGTTGGTAAACAAGCTTTAAGGTACATTGGCCTCTTGCGCAGCCCCATCCATGCTCAGGGCAGTCTGAAAATATAGAAAGAATAGTAAATTGAAGCAAATTTTTTAAATGCCCATGTGTTTTATTTGGATCTCTTCCACTCCTCACACACATGCTGAAGATGCTGCTTGATAAAACAATCTCACAGAGATGAGCATTTTATGAGCTAAGAAACATTCTCTTCTACCACAAAGTTTGGTGTAACAGTGCAAGCAGCAATTTACCTTGCTAAATCAAGACAAATTCAGCATACAATGTTTTTCCCCAGCTGGCAGAGTTTAGCAAACAAATGTGCCCTGCATAATACAACAAATATTGTGGTGACTAGGAGCAGTGTTTCAAATTCAGTGGGTTTGTGAGGTGTTTGATCTGCTGATGCAAGCTGCAGTTCGTTTCCTTTCTTTGCTTGCCTTTAGCACCAGAAAGCTCAGTTCACTACCGTGTTATTCCATGATTTACACTGCTACACAACCAGAGCAAAGGATCCTTACTGCTGGCTCTTTTCAAATGGTTTCAGAAGGATTGAACTGTCACCTTCCACTGAAATTGCACACACAGAAACCTGAATGTTGTGATGAATTATCCTCCAAGAACAAGTATTTTGATTATTAATGAATATGAAATACAATTACTCCTAGCAGTTTCCTATATACAATCTTGGCCCCTGTTCAGCAGCAAGCCTACTTTCTAAATATAGTCTTGAGGTCAGCATGTAAAAAGTGTAAAGTGTGGCCACATTTCAAATGCAGTTGTCTATCACAATAAGAAATAACGCCAAAAAACTTTCATTCAAATTAACGTCCTTTGGTTCTGCCACTCTTCTCTCTGATTAACTCTTCTCCAATAAATACAGCGAGGTAGATGTGTTTGGTTTTTTCCTTTGGTTGTCATTTACATAGCTGTCCTGCAGCAGACATCTTAAAAACATATTTATGTATTGATCTCTCTGGTGTCCTCCAAAGAAACAGTTCTTTGATACTACATTATTCCAGACAAGTCTTTATATTTTTGACTCTGGTTCTACAAAATTAGTAAGTGCATTTTTATTTATATTAATTTAAAAAATAACAATTTTTAAAAAAGAAAAAGTGTCATTATTCAGATCCAGTAATATCCTCTGGAATAACCTCCTTCCACTATTAATTTAATTTCTGTAGCTAGCAAGGTCGATGTCCAGATTTGGAGGGCTGAACAGCTGCCGAGCAGGACCACAACCTTTGTTTCGTGACATCTCTTGTTTTGACCCCTGCTTTCTGGTCACCAGAGAGATGATTGACTAAGTACGCAGGGAAGTCCATTTTTAGTACGGTGGACTGGAGCATGGCATGACAAACTGTGATGTCTGAGTTTTGCGTTACACCATCTGGCCTGCCATTTCCAGAGCCTCACATCAGAGTCCTGATGATGTATGTTTAAGCTTGGCAGTATCATTTATCTCCTATCTTGTGTTTAAACAGATGCAAGCTGAATATAACAGAAAAGGAGACCTTGATGCAGGAGTCGCTGCAGAAAGCGATGCTCTTGAGCTGTCTACAGACTCCAAGATTAAGTGCAAAATCTGACAGGGAGGATATGTATTAAAAAATATGTGTTGACAGAATGATTTAACTAATATTTTAAAGGCAAAACATCAACCGAATTTCCATATCATTTATAACGTTAGTGAACAAGGTACTACAAAGTAGGCTATCCCCTTCTGTCACCGTCATCTTATTCACAACTTTATTTTACAGATCAAGAATGTTTTAATAAAAGGAAGCTCTGGGGCCTGATTTTCAGCTGCTGCAAATCAACCCAGCTACGCTGATAGCACCGGGGTAGCCACATGAATGAAGCAACACCAATTTACATCAGCTGAGGATCTGGTTCCCAATTCTGATACAAGTTCTCGTACACAGAGATGACTTCCTGCATGGCCAGGAATACAAGACCTTGATGATTAAAACGAGCCCTTGAAATGCTGTGGGTAGGAACGCATGACTGCGCGGTCTCAACTAGATGCATTCATCAGCCCAGGGTGAGGAGAGGACAGGAGAGGGGCCCGCCCTGTGCCACGAGGCTACGCAGTGGTGCTGGGTGTACTGGTGCTGTCACAGTCATACTCAGCTATTTCTTTCCTTTGTCCCACATTAAAATACATGTCTTCGCCTGGATCTAGCTCACATAAATCAGCAGGTCCAATGGAGGAATGACATTTCACACCAGCTTTGGATTTAGCCTTTGAAAACTAGATCAAGTTCACCAAACCGCAGAAATTAAACTAATTGCAATGCTTAAATTATCAGTCCAGCTCTGCACTCCTAATCCATAGAAAGAGGTAGGCGAAACCAGAAGGAAATGCTGCTCTTTTAAAATACAAAACATCTTAAATGAGGGGTACAAACCTCATTTCACTGACAGCAGGGGGTGTTGGTCAACTGTGTTGTATCTGGACACCTGGGTCCCAATAACTGAAAGAGAAAATATCCCAAGGCAAACAACCTAATCAATGCAGGAACTTCCTGGGGAGAAACTGGAGGTTTGCGGGGTAAGAAATCATGATGAACTGAATAAAAGAAGTAAGTAATTGAGATGTGAACCATTTAGGAAGACTGAACTGTTGAAAACCTAGATATGTCACTATCTTATTCTGCCAACATTGCAGTAAGTGACAACAGCACTTCCATTGTGTCCATGGGACATCCCAGTGCTGAAACTGGACTAGGAGCAGCCATGATGCTGGGAGGACAAGGCAGCAGCCCCTGAGCAACACAGACCCTGCAGCAGCTCCTGAGCAGACAATTTTCAACCCTTATTAAAATGTTAGCACTTTATTTTGTGAATGGAGCGATACTTCTATTGCATGCACAATTAGCCTTTCGTATTAGCAACTTCCTAGCAACTCTGTTTCTTAAAATAGGGGCTTACAGTGCAAGCTTTTATCTTATATAATCCCTCAGAAAAAAGATAGCTCAGACACCTTTTGGGGGTTTTAAACATCAAACCTTCAGCTTGAGACCTGTCTTTATCAAAGGAACTAGCAGCTCTATCTAGGGTTTATGTTCTTTAGAGGAATTCCAAATTGCCTGTTTTTTATAGACTACCTACATAACAACCTCCTACAGTATTTAAATTTTTGTAATTTTCTACTCCTAATGTGATCTTCACATTTAAATGCGCACAGAGTATTTTACATTTATCTATTTAATATCATAGTTATGTCTTTCTTTAAATGCCTGTTATTCAACAACTTATTAATAGCGAACTGTGTTTTTTTGAACAGAAGCCATTTAAATTTAGTTAGTTTATGGTGATTTCTTGTCTCTTTTCAGCCAGCAGAAAAGCCTTAATAGCCTAGAAGACTGTATTTATAAAACATGTTTGTCTATTTAACCTCAGATGTATCATCATTACGAGAGGACTAAAGCACTTTTCCTGACTTTTCACAGGTATTTCCTTGCTATGCATTAATAAATGTGACTCCTCTGAAACAGACTTGTTGTTTATCACCAGTCTTTAAAATTGCTTTGGCATTAAAAAACAAATAAGTTCTCCCCCTCGGGGTGTTTAAAGTCTTCTCAGGAAGCTGTCCCAAAGGCAAAGGTCACAGCAGAGCTGTGCTTACCTTGGCTGTCACACTGCTTTGGGGTCTCAATGCAACGGTCCCTCAGCCATCAGCTGGCAGACGTGGTCCCATCCATGGCACTACAGAGCACCCCAATGCCTGGGCTATGCATATGAGGTGACACATCATCTTGTTAGTGAAAAGTATCTACCATCTCCTAATCAGGAAAAGATAAGGCGGGAGAAACTGAATGTAGTGTCATTTAGCATCACACTCACCCCTGCAACCTTCTTACTCCTGTGGGCTTGTGCTTGCGTGCACAGGGGGGCCATAACCCAGAGCAAAGCCTTCCCATGTGCTGTGCTTGAAGAGCAGAAATGCTCACAGGGTTCAAGGGTATCCTCAGCCATTGCTCTGCACGGGAGCCTCCAGAGGCACATGGCAGTCAAATATGTTTTTTCCTGACAGACACTGGCACATGTGGAGAGGAAGAGATGAGGGCTGAGAGAGAAATGGGATCATCTGGAGGGTTGTTCATAATGACCTGCACAGGATCATCAATGGTTGCTCCAGTCAACAGTGTTATCAACTTCATCCACATTGTTGAATCCAGAGCACCTCCCAGGCAGGAGAGAGGTGACTCACTTATGTTGAGCACCTGAACATCATTACTCTAAAACAGGGTGAGCATGAGGAAATGGAGGATTCCCAAGAACGGGGACAACCCAGCTCCCTGCATTCTCACTGAGCTCACAACATCAAGTGATGTCTGAAAAAGGTTTAGCTGCAATAGAACCCCAAGTGCAGGAAGGGCCTCGAACCCAGAGCACCTCACCCACCTCTTTGGGGTGTGCTCTTCCCTGCAGGACCTGAGCCATCTCCCTTGATATGGGTACCTAACCATGAAACTTCAGGGAATCCTTTTCCTCCTTTTTATTTATCCAGCAAGTGTGTTTTTCAAGGGCTAATTTCTATTTGAGCAGCAGTGTATATGAAGGTCTACACAAGGCAGCTCAGCCACCAGGAAAGTTAATATGTGCTTTGCATTTGCTGTCTCTAATTACAGGAGGGAAGGAGTGGAGGTGCAGCTATGCCTGCCTCTGCATGAGCCACTTTGACTATTCCAAAGCTAATTAAATATGTCTCCTGTATATAAAATATATCATCTCCAGATAACAGCATACTGTTAAATTCTTCATCTTATTAAAAGCTTGCATTAATGCTTTTCCAACATAA
This sequence comes from Ceryle rudis, assembly GCA_033439905.1. Lineage (NCBI taxonomy): Eukaryota > Metazoa > Chordata > Aves > Coraciiformes > Cerylidae > Ceryle > Ceryle rudis. Next base: position 25,951 of record JAAGNO010002590.1, read on the forward strand.
ATTTTAACTGTGGACAGGTACTATTTGAGGAGCCTGACAATAGGACTGACCTAGATTAGGCTGACAGTGCCAAAAGATATATCACCTCTAGCTGTCTAGGGAAGAAGAAGGATGAGGAATACATTCTCCATTATTGCCTAATGCTGATGTGCCGGTATTATCTCCAGAAACCTGGTGTTGCTTCGCCTTCTTCTCTCCTGGTATGGTAGGTGGCTATACCATGCTGAGGAAAGATATCCTCTGCTTGCTGTCTCTTATTTCCCATCTTATAACTCAGCTACAGGGAGATTTAATGGGGCATTGGATAATTATTTTAAAGCCACTGATAAGTCCCCCTATAGTTTACAAAATTACAGGAGAAGTCAGATAATTCCAGGTGGTTGGGTTTATGCAGTAAATTCTCACAGGCATTTAGGTGGTTGGGTTTATGCAGTAAGTTCTCACAGGTATGTAGGTGGTTGGGTTTATGCAGTAAGTTCTCACAGGTATTTAGGTCAGAGCTGTCTGTATGGGAGCAGAAAGCAGCCTCTGGTATCAACACTCGGGCTTTTGCAAATTACATCTTCTGCAAGGTTTCTTGGACTCTTCTGCTAGGCCTGAGCAAGCAAGGGGCAGTGATGACAGATTTAGAAAGCACAGGGAGTTTCACCACTTAGGGAACATTTTGTTCTTTGAGTATATGTGCACAGAGCTGATCAGGGATCTTTTCAAGACACCCTTGTACAAAAAGGAGACAGCAAGTGGGTTCATAAAAAGCCCTTTACTGTCACGCAACTTCTAATGCAGAAAACACGAAGGCTGCCAAAGAGCAGCAATATTTCTCACATGCATTACTGAATATTCAAAAGATATTAAAATAGCCTTAAGAGTCTAAGAAAATAGAAATTCCTAATATTAATAGGAACTCTGCCATTGATTTTAGCGCAGAGCTTGCACTGACATTGTGAGATTGCTCAGTCTTAGACACTTGATTGACACAGTGATGGCTCATTCAAAGTGTATGCAAAGTCAGTGCAACTGTATTAGGCTTTTCTCTTGACTTTGGGTTTTTTTAACTTTTTTCCACTGACATCCCAAGGGCCATTGTACTGACAGAATAATACTGCAGTTGCGATGCTGGTGTATGAGACTTGCATTTTTGGGAAAGAAAGGCCTCTTCTGTTGCTCTCATCCTGGATGAAGAGCTCAAGTGAATCAGGTGCAGCCACAGAGTCTCCAGCTCATTAAGTTATTTTTGGACTAATCGGCAGGTTGTATGCTCAAACACTCAGTGGAAACCAATGGGAGCTCCCTCTGCAAACCAGCACCTCTGAAAATAAAACTTCATATGTATTCTGCTATGGTGACAATAAGGCCAAAGATCAGTTCTGGAGCCACACCTTTTTAAGAGTTGACTGTGGTGTTTCCCAGAGCTGGCTCAAACCTCCTCAGCAGGACAAAAGGAAACGGACATTGTCATCTCCCAAAAGACAAAAAAAATATGCTTCCCAGGGCAAGGGTGCCATTTGGCATGTTCCATCCCCACACACCTATCCAGTTATCTGCTCTAGCACAAGCCTGTCCCTTCCTCAGGCAGTGAGCTCACGGGCCCTGACAGGGGTTCACTGACTAAGATACAAATGCAGGCAAAACTGAGTAAAAAAATATTCCGTTGCCATCTGCCTTTACCACACAACTGGGTGAAAGACAAAGAAAAGGAATAAAAACTTCTTCCTCTAAGGCAAAAGCTATCCCTCAAGCACTGAGACAATAAAGTAAAAGTTACTGTACCAAGGTGTTCTGTCTAATAAGAAGAAAATTCAGTGTCAGAGCAAAAATGAGGTTTGAAAACACAATAGAAGGGTCTCAGGATCACTTCCTCAGCAGGAGTAAATGGCTGTAACTGCACTGGATTTAACACTAGACAAGAATATGTCAGGGTTCTATCAAAAATGTCCTACAGAAACAGATGTTTCCACCTACTCAGAGAAACGGACAAGAGTCTCAGTTACCCTAAATCCCTTTCATGCTCTTCTAAATATATACCCATCATATGCCCTTTAAAGCGTGAGAATGATGCAAGACAGACTTCACGTGTATGAAAATCTTATCCTGGATTTCTAAAGAGAAAAGCACAATTTAGTATAAAACTTTTTCCCAGCAGTTCCACTGGCCGTGGAAATTCACCTCCTTATTTTGGAAGGTATGTACAGAAATCTGTCTAAGTCAAGAGAGAAAACTGAAAACCAACAATAAACCATCATAATCTGCTTGATCAGCTGGAGCATAGAAATAAAAAAATACTACCTCTTAAAAGAGCAGTCTGAATTATCTTGATTTGTACATAGAAATAAGTGACAACAATTTCTAGATAGCACCACTTCGTAGACACATATTTAAGCTTAAAAGTCAAGGTTGAATGAAAAAATATTGCTGCCTTGAAAGATAAATATATTACTTATATTAGCTATATTTAAATTCATATTTGGAAACTATATATTTTGAAGAAACCAAAGCCAATAAATATTGGATTACAAATTCATATTTACAATTTCCTTTTAAAAACAAACAAACAAACAAACTTGTGATATCTGTTTCACTGAACTGGGATGGTAATAATTTGTCTGTGTTGTACAAACGCTCAGTTTGTACTCTGTTCTCCAAGCTAACAATTCCTATTTCATTTTAACTACCAGAAAAGTGAAAACATAGCCCTAAAATATTCAAATTCAAATTTCCTAGATTAACTCTTGTGTTTTAAAACCTCACTCTATGACCAAGACACTTTTCCTGTAGCACTCCAACACAGGCAGGTGAGAGGGATGAAAAGCAATAGAGTTGTGCTAATGGAGCAATATTAGTTTGGAATAGACAAAATAGAAATGCTGCACAGAGGCACCTGACAAAGCCTGTTGCCAAAAGACATCCCTGAAAGAAGGATGTGTTGGTTTTTTAATTAGGAAATTAAAAAAAAAAAAAAAAAAAAAAAAAGAAGAGACCATTGTATATAATTAGAGCAGAAAGGGCTTGAAAAGTCTTAAAATATAAGACATGTGCCAGCCTGTAAAGAACATAAGCAAGGAGAAGGCATTTCATTTGGCCTGCTCTTTCATTTTGACCTACTGTAAAGTTTACTGCATTTAGCTCCAGGGCAGCTCTTGAGGGTCTTTTATGCCTACAAAACTAGGCCTCCATAGCCTGGGGTCTCCTATGATCTGATGGTTCCTACATTAATTACTGAAGACCAAGTTCTTCCCTTCTTGCTCGGATAAGCTGCTGTTGGCCTCTGATGGTGCAGACTTTCCATTAGAGGAATTTTAGCTGCGTCAGGGCAGGAGGTAGGAAATTATATGCCAGGGATAACAAAGACTGAAAATTAGCTTGGGAAGTGCCATGGTACTAAAAGTTTAAAGTATGCAAGGATATTTTTATAAAGTTTAGGAAGAATATAGACTCCAATCACATAGATTACATGGAACAAAATGTGTAAGTAGGAAAGAAAATAGTCTGGTCCTCTTATCCTGCAAACCTACATCTGCAATGGCTTAGGCAGGGTGAGATCCCAGAGGGGAACAAAATCATGTCACTGAACTTGCAGAGTCCTGTCCCTCATGCTGGATCTTCATGTCTGTTCATGGGGGGGAGCCAGCACCTCCACACAGGTGTTAGAGGAAAGCTAAAATCCACCCTAGTACAGCTGATGGCACGAACTGCATCTTGCTCTGAAATTCAGAAAATGATTGCTGGTTTTAGTTGCTCTTTTTGGGTGGCTGCCCAAGAGAATTGATTGCCAGAGAGCAAAGGCTTGGGCTCACTGTGAATCAGGAGCTAATAAAATGTCCCAAGGGATGGGTGAGGGCATGCCAATTGTTTTTGAAAGTGTAGGCTTTTAAAAATGACATGACTACAAAAAAAATAAAAGCAACAAACAAGTTTTGTTCATAGCCAGGACAATAAAAATATCTACTTTCAGGGGGAAAAAGAGAATATGGATTTTTTTTTTTCAGAATCCCACTAGAAAATTATCTAATTATTGAGCACCTATAATGCTGACTCAAATACATCAGACTTTTTTCCCCCATTGGAAAACCTAGTTAACTTTTACATTCCTCTCCTTTTCATTCTTCAACTGACTGCTGCAACAATGTAGTAAACTCTTGACTGAACAAAAAGAAAATGCCTCATAGGTTTAGCATGTTATCCAAAGGGAAACTTAAATCACAAAAGCTTTAAGAAGCCTTAGGATAAATTCAGTTTTCACTAATTTAAGCAACTTTACCACTCTTTCCAGCAAGCTTACCTCAGCACTGACAACCCACTGCATTCATATGAAGCGTGGGTACCATGTCCATAAACATAAAATGAACTTTGACAACACATCTGGCTCCCTGGGATGCAGCAGGCTGACCACTGGGTGTCCAAATCCTCCCCTCCTCAGGAAAGTTTTAGACTTGTTCATTAATACTTATCTTAAAGGGCAATTTGCTGCCCACTGCTGTGTGGACAGCATTTTTAATAAATAATGCACCCTGTGTAATGAGGACAACAAAGGCCAAGGTGAAAAAATTTAAAACATTTTAATGGCATGTCTTGATAGAAGCTTCCCATCACCCTCTCTAAATACTTTACTAACGATCTTCTAGCTTGGGGAGATTTTTTTTTTTTCCTTAGAAACAAGTTCATCATGTACTAATAATATGCTGCTAATTGTTGAAGTAGCAAAGTTCAGATGTGTTATTCCAGCTGTTCTCACTGTGTACATGTGCTTATGTCTTGCACCAAAAGCTTCAGTAGGGTGTCAGTGATACATGTATAGGGTCTCCTTCGGGTCTGCACTGCCTGGGAGAACTTCAGCCTCTCAGCACAAGGGTGGATTCGGGTTTTCAGGGGTGGAATATGGAATAATGAAGTGAAATAATAGTGTTAACCAATACCTAATTAACACACAATCTATTTAATTTCTGGCTCCACCATTAGGTTACTATTAAAGTATATTTAGTCAGTCTGTGTAAAACTGCATTATGGCAGGTTTTCAGAGTCAGGCTATTCACAGGTCATTTGCAATTTTCATTTCTCTTCTCTCTTTAATGTCATAGACTTAACTTCATGAAGGTCTAGAGCAGGTTAGTGCAAAAGATTGACGATTACAGCCTAATAGTCTTTTTTTTCTTGGACTCTCCACAGCAGGTATTAGAAGCCTGCACAGATTCAGAGCAGCAAAGTATTTTTCTCCTCCTGGCCTCCAAGGTAAGGGAGAACAGCATTTTAGGTAAGAGAAACTGGGATTTCAGGCAGAAGTATGTGGATCTCTGCTAGGCAACAAAGTGTTTAATATACATAGATACTCAGGCAGGTAAACAGGGCCAGTGCCTTAAACCTAGCACCCAGGGAACTAATGGAGTCACACCCATTGAGGGAGGGCTTCACATGCAATGTCATGTGCAATGTGTTGCATCTCTCTTGCATTGCTACCTAAGCTCCTGTTAGGGTAACGGCCAAAGTCATACTCGTCCATGATGTATGCAACTCCAGTTCAGCAGCCCAATAGGTCAAAACACGGTGCTTCCTCCTGACCAAGAAGACAGCTGCATGTAAGCTCCTGCTCATGCTCACGGACTGTCACATTTCATCTGCCACCTGTGCACTGAGGAGAGGGCATGGAGCAGCACAAGCAGGTCCAGCACTGCAATGAGCACCAAAGAGAAGAGTCTGCACATGCAGCTCTGGACTTCAGACCAGGTGGGTGCTGGGGCAAGAGTTCAAGCCAAGCACACTGTCCATCAGCATGTATTCTCTCTCAGTGAGGTCTGGGTCATGTGAATTCTCAACTGTTCCACCTGCATCAAGCCTGACTGCAGTCACAGATATTGTGGTCAGCAGCTGAGACCTTGGGGAGTCACAGTCCCCACTTCTTCCCTGACAATAGACTGCTCAGTAACGGTCCATATACTTAGCTGCTAACTTTAGCAAATCATTCAAAATACTGTCTAGCCCATAATATAAAGGACAGCTGTGATTTAGTAAGGCTCTCAGGCTAGGCAGAGCAGAGCTGTCTGTGTTACCTCAAGCTAAAAAAGGATGAGTTTTCAAAAGACCTCCTCAGGATATTTTAATTTGTGTAAGTGCATTCAAAGCATGAAAGCAGACGGACAATATGTGAATTATGAACTAATTGGGGGAAGATGGAAATGAGAAGGTAAATTTCATTTACATTATCTCCCTTTTTACGCTTGCTAAGGTCTAAGGTAAAGGCTTGGTCTCTTTCTGGTCCATAAAATATGGATTGCTATTTTCAAACTACATCAACACTGCTAATAGCCATTCCCATTAGTCAGCCGTATAATAGCATTATGATGCTATGAAATATTGACATGATAAAACAATGTAAGCCAGAGGTTACTGACAGTGCACACTCTGATATTGACAAATAAATGCAGATTTTTTTAATGCACTCCTTTTGCCACCTTTCTACCTGGCTAACATTATATAAAAAACATTTTTTCCGAATCCTTCACTCACTATTACTCATGCCAGTTGATGGCACAGGACCACTGAAATCAATGAGACTATTCCCACTGATGTTTTCCAGTGTGGAAAAAGAATTGAGGAACTTGGATAAAACGGGGCCATCACTGGAGATTTTATATCTCAGTCAGTGTGGTGTGAGGGAGGCAAGATGGGAGTGGAGGTGCAAGAAATCAACCAAACCAGATGGACTATGCCCAGCTTTTTGGAAATGTGAGCACAGAAATTATCAGGGGAGGACAAGGAGAGAGAGCTGGTTGTCCCAACATCTCTTCCTTGCACCCACACACAGGGAGCTTCCCTGTACTCTATCTATTTCATCAGCTACCTGCAGAGAAATCTTTCTTCAAAACAAATATACATAAACATATATCCAGCTACCTCAAGGGAGTATTCTGTTGGGCATTTAAAATATTGAAATAATTTATAACCCCCTGTCCAGTGCCTAATTTTCCACCCTTTCTGTTAGGTTTAGGTAAATTTCGTATCTCATTTGATGACACAACACAGATGAGGGGGATAAGCTTATTTTTCCAGAAATAATGATTACTGATCACCTACTACAATGTATTCCAGAAACATTAAGTCAAAAATTATCTCTTTCATGGGAAACATATCCTCTGTATCAGAAGCTCTCATTCATTAGTGCTTTATTTTATCTCTTGTCTTTAATTATAACCATTGTCAATGTGTTACTTTTCCTCTCTAATCAAAATGTCCACACAAAATTTCAGATGAGGCCATTTCTCTTTTTCAGTCACTCCAACAATGCCTCCTCATTTACAGCTCTATGTCCCATCAGAAACGGGGATAAAGACTCTTGTCAGTTGATGTTGCTTTGTTCACTGGTGTTTGCAGCACCATTGGATGTTCCCAGGTGCTACAGTCCAGAGGCTCTGTCGTGCTGTTTCTGCTTCCTTTGCACCCAAAGGAAGCCTATCACAGTTTTGTGTTTCTCCAGGAGAATGTGTCTGCTGGACTCACTCTCCACCTCCCAGGAGTGTACCATAGGACTGAGCTTCCCTTCTTATTCCTCCAACCCATCTGTTTTAATAATGACTTATTTCCCCCACACATAAACCCTCAGCTTCCCCTTGTTTTCCTGGAAGAATCCTTGTTCTGTGGTACATACCTCCTTATCCGTTCCTGTAACCAGCTGTCGTTCCTTTGATGGCTTCTATCAGGACTGCTACACAAAATCCCCAGAGTATGGCTCCTCCTCTGTGGAAATGTGGTGATTTTGCTACCAGGGTATCCAGCCCACTCCTGAGATGACAGGACCCGAGGAAGGGTCCGTAACAAGCACTGGCTTTGATTTTGTCTTCCCACACGCTCTGTCGCCTCATGTCTGAAGCTGTACGTACCGCAGGAGGGTACAACAAGGGCAGCCTGAGGAGAGCTTGTCTGGTGGGGTTCGTTCCAGGAAGACACATGTTTCTGGTCTCTATTATCTGCAGAAGTCAAACAGAGGACGTGTCAGTGTGAGCTGATGGGTAGCGCTGAGCTAAGGAGAACACAGCCATGTCTGAACAAATACAGCTTCTGTGTGCCTTTAACAACCTGCACCTCACTGGCAAGGTCTGGGTAATGCAGGAAACTTCACCACCAGATGCTGTAGCCCCCACCTGCAGACAGAGACCACACGAGGGAGTGGAGAAGCACCAGGTGAAGAATGGAGGGAGGGAAGGTTGTGATCACTGCTCACCTCCGGTGTCCTGGTGCTGCTGGGACAGTGAGATCTCCTTGTGCTTCCCATCAATGTCTGACATGTCCTCCTGCTTGAGACACATAGTGTAGATTTTGGTTACGGAGGTGCACGGATGCTCCAAACTGCTGTGCAATTAAAACAAGCATGAAACAGACAAATGAAGCAATAAAGGGAACAATAAAAAGAGAAAGGAGAAGCTCAAGCTGTCAGGGGACGTGCTTGCTCCTCAGCTATTGATGAGGAAGCTGTGAAGTGTGTCCCTTTGTTGTGCCCACATTATGGGTTGTCACTGCCATCCTCATCTGCCAGACAGGACTCTGCCTCCAAATTGGAGACCTAACAGAACAGAAAGCCCATCAGTGGTGCTTGAAGTGGGCTGAGCAATTCCCCCCAGCAGACACACATGCTTGCTGGAAACATTCTGCCTTCACTGATGCCTGGGAGTCAAAGCCCCAGATTCAAACTGTCCCTCCAGTTAGCCAAGGCTACCTGAGGGTACAAGCAACAGTATGCAAATGGGACTATTGTAGTTATGTAAGGCTGATAGAAATCCTGGAGAAAGCTTACAGCACTGCTAATTATGACCAGTTTCCCTGGTCTTATTCAGGAGATAGCTCATGAGGACAGGCACTCAAATCCAAACGTTCCTGTGAGACTTAACATTGCTGGATTTTAGCACAGGTTTTGAAACTTGCTCAGAGTAGGATATGATGCTTGGAATATGCTCTCCTGAATTAGCACTTTGCTGATCTGGCTCCTTACCTGAGCAATGCTTAACAGCCGTAAAGTACCAGAAAGCATTCCAAGTTGTATGTGACATTGCTGAGCTGTGGGTGAAGCACGGACAATTAAAAATGTAGTCAGAAATAAGTTTTCCACTACAATAGATAAGAGCAGTGATATGCAAAGCTCTTGCTTGTCCTTACTATTTACCTTAGTTTAGAAGGTGATGGCAACCCACCAAAGAAACGAGTTTAAATTGAACACTGAACTCAGTTTAATTAGTTTTAAGTTATTGACACCACAGCAAGAACCATCAGACAAGACTTCAGTGCTTGATCAAACATATGGCTTTATCTGTGCCCGATGCAAGGCTTTTGCTGCCTAAACCTGAAAACTTCTTATCACTTAATGGCTTGGCTCGAAAGAAAGCTAATTTGGGATGGTAAGTGGATTGAGTGACCAGTTTGTGTTTTAAGACTAATCCGCATGTGCTGCACTTCACAGTGCTCCTCGGTGAACTCCTCACCTTGTTCTGAAGCTTTCTGTATAAGCTATCTTCTCTGACAAGTGCAGGGAGATGCAGTGAAGAGTTAAAAGTGAATCTCCTGCCTCTTTGAACTGTTTTCTCAGTACTGCGTGTACACAGATACACTTTTGATGTGTTAACTAGAAAATCTGACTGAAAAAGAACAAAGCAGCTGTCACTGAAAGGAAGACACTGACGAAGAACCACACAGCCTTTTATTGAAGAACTGTCAAGATTGATCCTACAGCACTCAGTTTGTCTGTAGTATTTATCAAAGACCTAGATCAGATGAAGGAAATTAAAAAAAATAATAAAATTCTATCCACTGGACATTTATAAATGGTATCTGAAAATGCATTACATTTAAAACACCTATGAGACTGAAGGTTTTTTAACAGTTATGGGACTGAAATACAAGCACTCTGGCATTTTTCACAAGCCTTGGAAAATAATAATTTGTCATTGTTCAGCAAACCCACTTAATTGCTTGCAAAGTTTTAAGTAGCAAACATGATTAAAAACCATTCTGTGCTAACAAACTCACAGAAAGTTCAAAATCTCTTGCCTTTAAAAGAACAGCAAAGCATGCAACGCCTCCTTGTAAGCACTGATGTTCATGCCACAGGTGAAACACGAGAGCTCAAAATAAGATCAGGGCACCAGTAGGCCAGAAACTCCCCAGACATCTCAATAGGATGCAGGTGACCACACGAGCAGAGGGATTAAAGCGTTTTGCCTCAGGTCACACAAAGAGGCCTTTGGATAGTCAAGTCTGCAGCCCTGAAGGTTTTAATCCAATGTTGTACCACAAAGCCAGTGATACTCCAACATCCTTGCTGGCCTGGGGATGAAGCACATGATGTGATGATGTGAACTAAGGTGATAGGTATCCCACAGGACTGGCAATGACTGGTATTGAGAGGATTCTTAAAGCCAAAGGCATCTCTGGATTAACATGCCAGGTCCTGGTGCTACACTATTCTCCTTCGGGGAGCCAGCACTTGCTGGTGGGTAGCACAACAAAACCTGTGGGTTATTGTGTGATATCTCTTGGTGAATGCTGGCAATTTAACAATGAAGACTCTGCGGATATCTAGAACCAATAAGACAAGTTCTTCTCCTTCAACGTCTCTCTGAAAGTAACAAAACTACTGTCCTTTCTTCCAAAGAGGTAACTGCTGCACAAAGAGTTTGGAAGTACAATGCAAGTGTTGATCAACATTCAAATTCTACTCATCTACACACACACATACTTGGAGAAAGGAGGAGAGATTAGGCTTTCTGCCAGCACTGGAAATGAAAGTTGCATTAAGGAGTTGTGGAAGCCCACGTTTAAAAAAAAAAAAAACAAAAACCAAAATCAAAACACAACAACAACCAAACTTTGTGCCATTGCCCTTTGTGGAAAAGTGCCAGTAAATACTGGAAATGCTGGCATGCTTTTTTGCATCCTGGGCCATTTCAGGCACACATGGACTACTGGAGCAGTTGCCAGCCTTTCCTTAGCCAAGGCTTACCTGAAGAAATCAGGAAGAAATCAGCACCTCTCCAGATCCAGCTCCTTACACCACACACATTTTCAGTCATGATGCTTAATACCTCCCAGCTACTGAGGCTGCCAACACTTCCACCTCTCCTTCCAGTAGAGTGAAACCATGTCGCTGAGCAGGATAGGGCATATGGCCAAGAAAGGCATATATATGGTACATCAAAGAACTGTCCATAGGGGGTTTATGCACACTCTCTTTGCACTGGCAAGCAAGATGCTTGCTAATAAGATAGTCAGGCCTTCATAATTAATTCATGTGCCTACCAATGAGCACAGCACTGGCCTGCCTCTCCCATGAGAAACCGTCCTGGGAGACATGGCAGTGGGTTAGGCAAAGTAGGGGTTAAGGAGTTGGATTGGGAATAGACGTGTGTCTCAGTTTGACAGTCATACGCTAACTGGGGATGGCTGAACAGATGCTCTCCGAATGCTAATGTCACTCATGGTGTTCTACTTTGGGCAGACTTTCTCCACCAGCCCAAGTCATCTGGGAAACGGCTGAGCTTGGAGGAGCTGGTGGCCATTCTCCTGAGGCACTGGGGCTCTGCCCAGACAGAGCTCACCCTGGAACACATGTCCAGACTAAAACCCTTTACTAAGACATTATTTAGGTGCTTTAAAGCATTATTGCCCTTTTTTTGCCAGCTCTTGACAAGGGGTAGGTTTTTATAATTCACCTGGGGATGGGGCCTTGTCCCTTCAGATATTCTTGAAAGAATTCAAAAATTATATTGGACGTGCCATGTACACTGTAAAAGACATTTAGCAAGTCCTTAGCCAGAGTATCTTCATCGATTTAGACACAGTTCCGTATTCAGAGTGGCTCCTACTTCTAAGGTACCTTTTGAAGCTGAAGAGTCTGTGCTATCAAAGCCAGTGCATGGTCAAAACCTCGAATAACAGGCTGCTTAGATCGAGGATGTACACAGTGCCATGGGGACCTGTGACATTGTATAGCGATCATTAACAAGACTTACTTAAATTGCACTAAGAAAAAAATATATATTTATACAAACTTTGAGCAGAAAACCCCAAAATTTTAAAATCACGTTGGAGCTGTCCATTATAAATGAAATAGCAGAGTTCTTCCTTACCTCTATCCACGTAAACTTTCCCTAAAATCCATCAGTAATGTGCCCGGGTGATTAGAGAGATGTGGGGCTCTGGGTGTACAGACAGAAGCTTGCTCACATAGGATGCTCTCAGTGGAGTAACACCGTTTTACACCACCGAGAATCTGCCCCAGAGATTTTACTTTTTCTGAAAAACACTTCCCGCTGTGGCAGACATAACGCCGTATCAAAGGCATGTGCTGTAATACACAATAAAGATATAGCTTTCATAATTTTCAATTACACTTCCTCTGCAATGATGTTAGTGAATCTCACCCAAAAGTAAATTATTCAGTGCAGATGATATAGAAATCGTTTGATGAGTGTCACTTTTCCATTTAAAGTTTTACCAAGATCTTCTTGGATAAGGGGCTCTTTTTTTCACATGACATGTTTCATAGTTTGTTTCTCTCCCTCACCTTCATTCAGCAGGCTGTTTCAACTTTTTAATATACTTTTCTAACGAAACATTGAGTAGCCATTCAAATAGATGTATTCAGGTGAAGTGCTCATTCATTCGGCCAGAAATACTGATATATATGTTTTATTTAGTTTTAAGAATACTTTTCCATTTTTTTTTTTTTTTAATTTTGCGAACATTGAAAGCTAGAGCCAAATATGAAAAGACAACCTTCTTTCAAGGCAGGCTTGGAGGGAGAAGTATCGTGGGCTGCACTGGGAATCCTTTTCTTTCATGTAAATAAATAGTTCATTTACAAGAGCTTTTTAAATGGAAAAACATATCCAATACACCAATACATTTAAACTCAATCATATGGTAAAATACAGCAAACTGAAAAGCTGAATTCCAGAATGTTTTCTCTTTCTTTTCATGAAGCTACAGATACATTGAAATCTAATTTAAAAAAAAAAAAAAAAAAATCAATGTCCCTCTAACTTCACAGTTATTTTCTCCTTGCTATATTTCAGCTAAGTACAACAATTAATCATTTCATTTTTCTATCTACTCTTTCTTTTTTACCAAGTTATTCAGAATCCTGTCCGTGTGACATGGACAGTAAGTGATGTCCTAGGTCTATTTTTATGTGATGTAAACTGCTACTTTTATGTCTGGATCACTAATACACTCCTTATCACCTCAGCCATAGTGGTCAAGAAGCAGCAGGTATCAGTACTGTAAGTGTTGTGTCAATTATTCCTGTTTGGAAATGGGTGGGTAACACCTAACTCCAGACATAACTATTTTTGCAAGCATAGAACCAAGGGAAGGAGATGGAGGGGAAAAAAAAAAAAAAAAAAAAAAATCCCTCAGTCTTGCACATTGTTACAGAATGAACTATGTTCATTCTGTAGGGAAACATTTCTACCCTTATACTAAGTTGGCAAAAAAAGCCCCATCTCTATCTATTGGGGAGAGCATGGTGAAACTTCACTGATGAACACATACATCAAGATAGACCAAGAAGAGCCTTGACTAGAAAAGTCAGCAGCTTGTGTCCGATATTAAAAGATATAGCAGCAAAGGAGATAAAAGGTGATGGAAGTCTGGATGAAAAAGATTTAGCGTATGTTGATGTACAGGAATGGCTGCATGAGCCGCGATGGGAGAAGACATTCTTCACTGTTTTCCTCCTTCTGCCTCAGAGTGCTGCACCTGCCTGTATTTCCCTAGCTCCTTAAAAAAGGCCTGGATCTATCTGCAGCTCATGACAGGTGACACATAGCCGTACAAAACCCCAAGCTTCGGCATCTGTCACAGCACATATCAAAAGCAGAGCAAAGTATACCTGTTGTCCTGGCATTTATCCTGCACTTGGCTTGTTTTTGGCACCGCTCTAGGCAGTGAGGCATGAGTCTGGTTCCAGCTTCTTGTAAATAGCCCACAAGCAAAGGTCGAAGGCACTTTGTGTCTTGTACACTAATGGTATTGTTCGTGACATTCTAGAAGACCTTCCTGAAGATTAAGACTTCCCACTAGTGCACAGACACACACAAACTCTTGTCCTCTGTTAGCAATTACCTAGCAATAGAGACATGTCACACTATCTGAAAAAAAGCAGGGAGTTTTCCAGGGGGAAAATGCATCGCTGCGTTACGCCACTGAGCTCCATGAGTCCAACGGAAGTTCTACATCTGCAATTGATGCAGTCTTTGGGAGAAGAAACCACAAAACTTGGTGAATTATAGTTCCAGTGTATAGACCAGAACTGCTGTGTTATGGGATAGCACACCAATATTACTCAGAAGTAGTTCATAGGCGAGTGATAGAACAATCAAAGCCGTGGAAAAACCCTTCTGTGAAGAGCTAGGAAATTACTTGGGATTGTTTACTTTAAAGCAAAGAGCATACAAGACAAGTGGGTAATAGAGATCAGCTAGTACCTCCTGGCCTCCCTGACTCAAAACATAAGGGGAACATTAAAAAATAAGAAATTAAAAACTGATAGTTACTCATATTTTCCCAATTTGCTCAACTGCAACAGAAAGTCCTTGAAGCCTAGAGCCCTGAAAGATTCAAGAGGAAACTGGACATTGGTACAAATTTCACTATCCAGAGAAGTTCTAGCTCTGCTCAGTGGCCACTGGGTGACCACAACAAATCACTGGTTTAGTCATTCTTAGATTTTGAAATGGCAGACCAGTGAGGAAAGCAAAAAGCTCATTTCTCCCTACTGTTGAGTTTCACATTATAAATGTTAAAGTTCCCAGACTTTTGGGGCTCAAAGACCACCAAAAATCTACTGGTGCTGTTACTGATTCCCACCGTAGCAATGGAGAACTGATAGACTTACTAGTGTTGCCATCCAACACAGATCCATACATCAGCTACAGATCATATACCCTTGCCATATAACCATATTGACAGCCCATGCTGGGAAAGCTGGTACAAACTTTGACTACTGTTGGCGTGCTCCTTGTACAGACTTCAATTCAAATGTGCACTGTACACAAGACCATGGTTCAAAAGACAACAGGACACCCCTTTTTTGCAAGCCGGCTTATCTCTCTAAGCCAGCGATCTATCAGGCACATGATTCCTCCCTACCACAACCACTCATCTCGGAAAGAAAATTTGTAATTCCCATTCTTGATTTCCTTTCAACCTGTTTCTCTAAAACAATCTTCCCCTCAGGCAACGTGAGTCTCCAGCCTTTGTTTGGCTGAAGATGTAAATATTTGGGCACTCACAGATTTGATATATATATACATATTTGTTGGAACATTTACCACCTGCTATTCAAAGTTAAATCCATAGATTACAGAAAACAAGTTCTTTATCGCTTTTTGTCTAATGTAAAATTAAAGACAGCTGAAAGCCTACAAGATTTCTTTTCCTTGTGAGTCAGTTGCAGCATAATTACCCCTCTAAGGCTTGAATAGCAGCAAAGAGCCAGATCTTTGCAAAGGCACATCACCCCAGCAAGAGCTCCAGGAGCTTCTGTGCTCCTGAGGACATTAAAGCAGAGGTCATTAAAGCAGAGGCCACGGACTAATGAAAACTCCTCAGCTGTGCTCTGCATGAGCTCTCATCTGTCAGTGATAAAGGCTCACTTGGCTCCTGAAGAAGGGTGACCCAGGGTCTCCCCAGAGCGTCATATGCCTCCTTCCAAGACCACTGAAGATAACACTGTAATGATGCATTACACAGGGCTTTCCCAGTCCCATTCCTAAAGTTTAAAAGTGGATTTAAGAGGTCTGTGAGATCTTTACATGGCCAAACCCTTACTATGTGTGAGGTCAGGTCTACCAAACCTGCACTGTTTTCTCGGGGTGGCTTTTCTTCTGTAAGGCACTGAAGCAGTACTAGGAACAAGGTCCACCACTTGGCTATGAGCAGGTTGCTCCTCTCTCCAGGCATCTCAGAAACTTCTTCAGACTTAAAACCAGATGAAGCATCTGAGTGCCTGGTTACAGTCATTGAAGCGACGTTCTGCCAGCACTCAAAAAACAATACAAACAAAAACTAACCCAAACCCCCATGTGTTTGCCAGGAGAATTGTGCTGCATTCTCCCGCTTACTGTTTTCATTAGGTTTCCAGGTGGTAATCTGGGGTGGTATGAGCAGAGGAGAGCAGACTACAGAAGAGCAGGGCCTATGGGCAGAGTGTATAGAGTTGTACAGCAAAGCCGGTACAGTGATGCCATCTATAGCAATGCCATGACCTCCAGCATCAAACTGGGATTGATTCTTAGTACTACATACAGGCCTCTTTATTTTACCCTGTGAGCTTTCAAAAGATGCTTGATTAAGGAATTACATCCCTAGAAGAAACCAGGCTTATTTTAGACATTTCAGGATTTCCCAGCCCCTTGTGACTACTCTCAGTAAGCAGGTAGCAGTGCAGTTTCAACGCCCATGTCCACTGGCTCCAAGCACAAAACCAAAATGTTCACCTGCTAACTGCTTTTCGCACTTAATTTTATATGTGCAAATATGTTTGAATATGCAGCTACATATATAGGACTTAGATGACAACACAATGGTACACACAACAGTATAAGAAATATCCTCCAATCAGGAAGGTCTGGAAAACTGCGAAGCAGAAGAGCTGGTGGCTGGTCATTAAACTGACTGGATCTGACTGATATAGGAGAGGAAAGGGATGTCTCTGCTCCCTAATGAAAAGGATAGACAGATATTGAAGAAGAGTAAGTTGGACTTTAATTACTGGTTTTGATGTCTGATCTATAACTCCCTAAAAGTTTTGTACAGAAGTAATATGGAAGCATCAGAAAATTCCACTGGGATATAGAAGAGGTCCAGTTTGCAAAAATATCCTCTTCATAAAGAAGCACCGTGCCCTCTTTTGCTTGGCAAACCATCACGAATTTATGATGCATTGCATTTGGAAGGCAACACGGCGCACAGCTGAGGCAAGTTACTGAAACGCAGGGAGACTAAAAGCAAAATGTTCTTGAGAGTGAGAGTGCATATGGGGATGTATTTGAAAAAAAAAAATATATATATATATAAATATACAAAAACATTTGATAGAAAAAAAAAGTATAATTAGTTATAAAAAAAA